>QNQO01002954.1:0-82721 GCA_003290165.1 Berberis thunbergii | reverse complement strand
GCTAACAATCATGTTTTTTTTTTGGAAATTAACAATCGTGTTATGTAACACAAGGTAGGATATAAATTTATCAATAACTACCAAACATTTAGGAAACAACAAAATAACACTCGAGTGCAAAAGTAAGTGGTAGAAGAACTATCATTTACCGTTTTATGTAACTCCCTTCAAGCTCCACAGTAAGCAGACCACAAGGGATCGTCTCTGTCGAGAAAATGCATCTAATACTTTTGCGTCATTAGCCTGAAACGAATTAAGAACTTGTTTTCATCAATTTTGGAAGGAAAAAAAAATCATGTAAAGTAGTGAAAGAATTGTTTTCAAACTTAGTCTAAAATAAAGATATTAATTCTTAGATCCAAAGTTAGTAAAAAAAATTGTGTGACTTGTGCATGAAAGGAGTCGTCATTTTATGATCAAACTCTAACCCAAACAAAACGTTGGAGAAAAAATGCAGATTGAAAATGGATGAAGCATTAGCATCCGAGGATGCATAAACAATGAGCTCATGAGCTTTGAGTTCCAGAGAGGAGTTTCCTTTTGCTTTGGGCTTGGTAATAGGTCAAACTTCGGCATGACGTGTAGGTGAGGGATGCTCCATTTAGAAGCTTATTCCCCAAACTTTGGAGTATGCTTATGTTCGAAAGATATGATGGGGATCTACATCCTGATTCGATCTCAACAATCTTCAAGTAGTGGAAGTTGCAAATTTGTTAACTCGTATTTCTTCCAAGTCTATTTTGGAATAATATTATTGCTTTCGGAGTTTGTAGCTTCTTCAATTTATGATAAGTTAACCCTAATCTCAGTCCAATCGTTAAGATTTCGTTTGGTTTGGTATGAGACTATCCCTCCAAACACCAGCCTCTTCATGCAACATTCAATAAATTAATGATTTCTGAGGTAGTTGAATCTAAACCTCATATTATTGTTACCAACTGTAAACTTCCAAGGGGAATTATCTTAGGATTGAATATAGGTGGTTTGCAAGAAGGTCTTATACAACTTTGAAGCTTAGTCAGCTGAAATCAAGGAAACACTAATCTAGGTAAAAGATAGGATCTTCTCTCTTATGCATTTAATGTGGTAAAGCATCAATGGAGTAAGATAATCTTCTTGGCAACTGAATATGATATGGAACATTATATGCCTATTCTCAGTTATTTTGTTCATTCATAGATCACTACTATGCCTATTCTTAGTTATTTATTTCGATTGGGTCTAACTCATTTTGTTCTCAAGTATAAAACTATGTTGTCCACAACCTATAGCCACTGCAAAAAAACTCATGACTCTGTAGAGATGAATCAAACTCCTATAGTGCAGTGCAACTGAAACTATGTGGCTCAAAAGCCAACATCAAAAGAAAGCGATGGCGGTGAGATTGAAGGAGTATATCAAATTCTACCACATGCAAAGCTTCTAAACATCGTAACAAAAAAGTTCAATTGGTAAGAATAATATTTAAACTATATATCTTTAATTAGGAAATTGAGTTTGGTTGGAAATTAGGAATATTTAGTTTTTAAAATCTTAAAAATTAAATTTCAGTGTTTGGGCTCTTAAGCATTTGAAAATACAAGAAAATGCTAGATTTATCTAATATTGGATTTGTAATTTTTTGCTTTGTTTTTATTAATTGTTTTGAGAATTTCTTCCTTAATTATTACTTTTAATTTCAAAAGTGCAAACGAGGGACCACATGTTTAGCTATCGACAACTGTACATCTTTTATTTTTCTTTTATACTATTATTTCTTGTTTATTGTTGGCATTGATTTCTGTTGTATAGCCTCCATAATCTCCATCTTGAGCTAGGGCTCGATCACCAACTTGGATTGGTAACATTAAACCGGATCGGACTAAAATAAGAAAAATTGTTCAATTTGAAATTTGCAGCCAATCACAACCTCTCCTCTGTAGCAACAAGAACAGATCCCTGTTCAAAGAAATCTTCAATATAATATAATCAATTTTATTTATTAATTTTTTTTGTATGTGGGTGTGTGAGAGAGGGGGCTATGTCAATTGTTGTCGTTCTTATTTTTATAGTTTCTGATTTTAAGTACACGATGAAATCATGTGACTCGAATCTTATCATTTTCATGTAATAAATATTTACTAAATAACTTTTTCTTTTATGAAGCATCAAGCAAGATTGACATAAGAAACATCCTTTGTTTCTATCTTTTATTGTTTATATAAGGAGTAACTTTAGTTTCAGTAGATTAACGATTTTATAATTTTGTTAACAGTCGAGGCCACCAATCACTCGCATGTACATTCTCCAATAGCATCAATGAGAGTACGAATGATTGAAAAATTTGTCATCATGGCAAAGACTAATCACAAAATGTAACTTTACGTCAACTGCTAGTACATGCAAATACTTTTATTTGTCATATTAAAATGGCTCACATGGTAGGTTAGTACATTTCAAATACGTTGGGATTGAACCTGTGGTCTCATTGCTTGTACTCCAATACATGATGTTGCAGATATGTGCCTTGATAGCTAAAATGAACAGAAAGAAGATAAGTTTCTATGCACCAAATTTCTTTCTATTCATAATAAATATGGTGACAGGAGTTTCTTGGCAAAAACATTTTACAACATATGACTATGGCTTGCTAGTTAATCACATATAGCCTAATTTCATTAGGTTACTTAAATAGGTTTGTGCTTGTTAAACAACCAAAGGAATAGCCTTAATCCATGATTTGGGTCTCAACAATCTTGCTATCCAGAACAAAATACAGATATTGCTTTAGTTGTTAGCAATGTTCACATTCACAATACATGGATGCGACGAGTTTAACTTACAAAATATCGTCTTGATTTGATTAAGTAGAGAGGTGCATAGCTTTGACAACAACAGGTCAAAGTAAAAATTCTTCTTAGTTGAGTAAGTGAACCATATTCTTTTTAAGGATGTGATTTAACTGGGACAAGAATGAACATCTTTATTTGGTGATTCCTTGTAACCCTTTAGTTCATGCGTTGATCATAACACCTATATCTTAAATGGCGAACTTTAATTGGATAGGAAATGAACAATGAATGTCTAACATGGACAAAATTGAGTTAAATAAGATCACAAATGAGCAAATTGTCAATCATGAACAAGTAGATTTTCTAGTGTCAGTCCATCAGACCTCAGACTTCGCATCTTAACATACACAATCTACCTTGCATAATACGACAGAATTTACACGTATCTGAACATGGAAACAACACGAGTTTGTTAATGAGTATTCTGACATAATGTGTTAAAGTCCAAATCACACCGAATCTAACAAAAACCCTTATAGTACATTAAATACCTAGAAGACAAAGATTTGATAAATGCAAATTGGGTTTTTATATGGATCCATCAGTACGATAACCAACAAATCAGCACAAATTTCTGACATGCTCCCTCATAATTCAAAATTAGATTTTCAATAACCAAAGTCCCATATTCGAAGATTGAACTTCATTTCAATCAATCAATACCTTGGATGTATGCAAATTCCGGGTAATGGGGTTTTTGCCAAATTTTGAGATTAAACGTTTCATTGTCCGTTTCTCTTGGAGTATGCAAAATCCAACATGTGTATTGTTTAAATTGAGAATAAACATGTGTTCAGAGTAAACATGCAAAATTTAGAGTTATCAGTTTCTCTTATTGAATTCAAGAAAACAATGCTCTAAGGTTGTCGATCTACAATGGAGTTTTGTTCAAATGAGATTGTAGACATGTTAAGGATCTGAACTAGAACAAACAGATCAACCAAAACCATTTAAAAAGATTTGGATTTTGAATATTACCCATCATGCAAATCCACAGACTGGATCATGCTGAAGAGGTTGAACCCCAATTCCACTCTCCCCAGACTGCCTCCTACCACAATTGAAGCCTTCACACCCCATCGAATCGATCACCTTCTCGGTCTGTTGTTTGCTCGTGTTGATCTAAGTAGAGAACTGGCGATGCTCTCTAGGTTGGTTTTTGGTTTTTGGTTTCTGAATTTGGGGCTTAGAACTGAACATTGGTTGGACGGTTTTATACTGTGTGGTGGTTCTAAATTTTGCATGGGAAATACCATGCGCTATGTGCGCCGGAGCATTTCTTGAAGAGTTTTGCTAGCTGTCGAGGGTTTGGGCGAGGAAAAACAGCGAGGGAAATGAGGTGGACGGGGTGGAAACCGTCCATCCTCTTCGGGATGTGTGCGTGAAAAGTCAACGCTCACATCTCAAGAAGGATGGACGGTTTCCACCCCGTCCACCTCATTTCCCTCGCTGTTTTCCTCGCCCAAAACCTCGACATTTAGAATTTTCCTTTCTTGAAAGAGAAAAGGAGTAAAAACGGCAAAAGGAAAAAGGGTAAATTAGAGCATTCCCCGTGCCTTTGGGCACTCAAATTGTTTTGCTTTAAGGTTAAGAAAAATGTGTGTGACAGGAGGATAATCTTCAACTTTGGCTAGGGTATTTCAGTTATATGCGAACATAAATTTTAGCCAAATACATTTCCCTTTTATGTGATCTGTTAGATCTTTATGTTTGGGTAAATCTCAATCGCTTTTATGTCTAATTTGAAACACCATTCTGATTTGTTATATAGATCAATTGAGTTTCACAGCAGCCGCCACCACCACCACCGAATCCACCACCTATTGACACCACTGGTTACCATGTCCCCTACAAGCAACCACCACCATGGGCATCCACCATTCTTTCGATTTAGCCACCCACCACCAGCTAGGTCCTCATCATTGAACCACTTCCATAAAATCATCATCTTTGCTAGCAACATTAAACTCTGAATGTAAGAAGAGGCGAATTAATTGCACAATACATTTGTTTGTTTTTCAACATTTAAGCTCAAAGTTGGGTTCTGTTGGCACGTTTTCGAAAATAAAACCTATACGTTGTCGGATGAGGGTCTATTTTCCCTTTAAAATATTTTTGACAATTCTACAAGTTTTTTTTTTAATTTTTTTAAAATTTGTTCATATACTCATACGAAATAGCTATAGCAATAAACAAGATGATCATTAATGCAAGTTCTTCTAGTCTCTACATTAACATTCATTCAATGGGACTGGAGGGGTTGTTATATGCTTGTTGTGAGACCAGAGACTTGCCTTATATAAACGTGGAATAAAACCATCAGTAACCGCCATCACAGTTACCAAAACGGCATAAAACTGCTATTCCACTTCCCTGGCGGTTAGAACCGCATCCCCACTCTCATTACGGTTTCCCAATTGCATTAGGACTCCTATCAATTATTTACCTTCAATTACTCTTATAAGCATAGGATAAAAGTTTACTCTAACCTCTCTAAATAACATGTTACAAAATTGTATCTATTGATGTATAATAATAATTGATTTGCCTTATTATGATAACATCTTTTTACAAAAGACGCTTATTGTTTTTATTTATTATTATTGTAACCTTTATAAGTGTCTTCTTCGACATAATTTAAAACTTGAATATACTCGGATCGTTTAAAACTTGAATATACTCGACTGAATGCATAAATACAATTATTCATTTAGCTATTAAATATAATGGTAAAGAACGGTTGTGGGCTTGCAAGTAAGAAAGTTAACCATATTCGGAAAAATAGTTGAACGAGAAATAAGATATGGTACTACAAGTCATTATTTTATAGCAACTTTGTAACCGATACTTTTCGCATTTTTTTTTAAAATTGGGCCGTTTTATTAATCCATGCCCGAAGGCTACATGACTGACCTTATAGGGTTAACAAAATAAGGCCCGAAGGCTACAATATTGTTGCCACTTAATATCATCGTAGCCTCTATCTCGCATAGAGACTTGCTTTCGGTCCGATCCATCGCCTCCACCTTGCATGAAGACTCGCTTTCGCTTCACTCAGGCGAAAACTCACAAAATCCTAACTGGTGAATCTTGAACCCGCAACCTCTCACAAGGAGAGTGGATGTCCGACTAACTGAGCTACAATTGGTGGACTCTTTTTGCGTTTAACTTATAAGTTATTCAACTTTTGTAATGTTCAGAATGATTACCTATTTCTCTTAAGTGCTTTTACGAGAAAGTAGAAGTATTAATACTTTTGGTCTATAGCTTTCAACTCATCTAAAGCTATTTTTCCCAAAAGCTTGATCCCTTTTGCTGGTAGCCATTTTCTACAAAAATAAAAAATACTAGTATCTCTAGTTGAGCTCTAGTTGCTACGATTGATCACACAAAAAATACCATGAGTAATGAAAAGTAAATGCTATGTAGCTAACTAATGCGTCCAAATTTATTCTCCTTGAGATCTGATCTACAAAACAAGGTTAGATTGTCAAATACCACTTGTTTAGTGGCCGAAGACACTCCGATGCTTAAGTCAATTAACTGTATGAGAGAATGAACTTGGACAAAGTATAGTTGTATTGTTTTGCATACCTCCTTCATAAATCTGTCCTTTACTTTTTATAATGAGAGTAATTAACTCGGTGTGTGACTTAAGCATGCAGGGCGCAATGAGGGGGAATTCACAACGGTCTCCTCCTTCATTGAGATGCGACCTTGGGGGAATGATTCTTGCCATAACTTGTCTTCTTCGTAATGTCTCTCTTCTCTAAAGGAAGAGGTCCGTTGATCCTTAGATTTGGGCCTTTAACTTTAGTCACGTCCATTGATAAATGCCTCTTTGGGCTTTAGTGACTAGACTTATTATCTATATTTAGTGTGAGGTGTATGTTTCTCGTGATGGATTATTTATGCCACGTGTACGATGATCGAAAACTATTTGATGTATCATCACTAACTACAGTGAATACGAAATAAATACTGATAAATAAAAAAACTATTCGGAGAAATCACAAACATTTATTTCGTCCTTACTACTAGATGCCACTGACATCAACCTTCATGAACATCCATGATCTCGTCACCATCTCATCCCTAAATAATAAATTGCTCAACCAATGGAGGTGTTTCGAGGCATTTGACAAAGTTGGCATGGAGCAACCAGTGCAAAATGCAAGCACAAATGCCCTGGATGTTTCCAGCATCGCTGTATATTCTTACAAGACCATGTGATACAGACAAGGAAAAACAACGAAGTAATTTGCTTGACTGAAAAATACAATTGTTCCATTTTAAATACAACCAGCAATGAAAAGTTGATCTTCATTACATTATCTATAATCTTCAGAATAAGAGAAACTGAACTTTGATTCACAACAATTAACATAAAATAAAAAATGAATACAAATGAAAAAAATTGAAAAAAAAGAAGATGAACTGATCAGATCTTCCTGAAAAGTTACACTAAGCTTGATTTGCACTTTGCACGTCTATTGCCCTTCGATATTAAAGTAGCAGAGATCACCCCTCAGGTATCTTGTTCAAAAATCGGTGGTATAGAAGTCACAACACAAGTGACATGGTAAAGTACGTGATACGTTATTGCATACGTGCCTACATCACATTATTATAATCTTTGTTCGTCTGCTCCAAGTAATCATACATTGCGATTGAACATCATCATCATCAAAGCCCATTCCCAATATTTTCGAAGTCGGCTATATGAATTTTGGTTTTTCAAGCAATATGGCCTTCTCACATATCCTGGCTTAATCCAAGCTCAATGATGTCTTCATTTACCGCATTCATCCAAATTTTCAACGGGCATCCCCTCCGTCTACACCCTTCATTAACTTGACAATCTAGACATTTTCTAATTGGCACTGTGCTTGGTTTCCTCCGCACGTGACCAAACCAAAAACCAAAATAAACGTCTTTATCTAATTTTGTCATTTATGGGCGCTACACCTAAGTATCTTCTAATTCTTTCATTCCTAATTTTATCCTTACGGATTTTACCCCACATCTACATTAACATACACATTTCTGCTACTTCCATCATATGCGTATGTTGTCTCGAAGTAGCCCAACATTCTGAATCATATAGCATGGCTGGTCTAACAATTGTCTTATAGTATTTCCCTTTTAGCATTGCAAACATCATTCTATCGCACAATACTCCTGACGTTATTCTCCATTTCAGCCATGTTGTACTGCGATTGAACATGTGGCCTCATAAATGTGCTCCAATATGTGAATGTTGCCAACCTTGATGACTAAAATGAAGAGAAAAAAGATAAGCTCTCAGGACCCTCATTTAACCAGCTGATAAATATGGTAGGTGCAAATTGATCACATACAGATTGGCCGAGTTTAGAAGACTCGCTATTGAATTGGGAATATTTTTCTCGAATTGTTCTGACTCAAAATCCTGCAGGACAAATAAAATAAATAAATAAACGAATAAAGGAAACAAAGAAAAGAAAAATAATTCCTATTTGAAGACACAGAATCTTTAACCAACTAAAATTTGCTACTTCATGCAAATCCAAACATAAACATAAAAACCCCTACAATTTGATGAGATATTGAACTTGCCTTTTTTGCCCGACCCATTGAAAAAAAATCTAAAGTGGAGACAAAGAACAACAAACAATCAAAATTTGCAATCATCAGCACTATCATCCATCATAATCAAATCAAATAGAAGGAAATGAAAAGCAATAATTTTCAAATTATTAGGGCTGTTTGGGAGTAGGTTACCTTCTTCCAATTTACGAGATTTTCTTCTCGGAGATTGAAGAGATACCATGCAAGACGTTCCTCGTGCACTTCTCGATTATGACTGCCACTGAAGGAGTGACACACAAGGACATAATATGACTTGAATGGAAGCAATGGTGCTTTGAATGAGGGTAACCCTACCAGCTTTAGAGACATATTTCTTCTAAGTATTTAACCATCTTTCGGTCTTTTTCTTTCCCGCTTTTTCTTCTAATTCTTCGTCGACGTCTTCCTCTACTTCCTTGCAGCTTAGTCTTTTCTAACCTCAGCATGACCGGAGCACAAATTATCTTCCTGCTGCTGCGCTGCTTCCATATTCTTCCTTCCGATTCCACCTTTTTTTTCTATATAAATCAGCAAAAAGCAGGCAAAATATCAATAACTGAAAGACATGGACAACTAGTGCTGAAGTGGAATGAAGGATATTGTATGTAAATATGATGCTACATGGAAAACTGTTAGTGCTCTGTTATGGCTGAGAGTGCAACTGTTAGTGCTCTGTTATTGCTGTGAGTGCTCTGTTAGGAAGGGTTACAGTTAGATGTCTGTTAAGAGTAGCTGTCAATATATGTTAGAGTAGCTGTCAATATGATGAGTGCTATAAATAAGAGAGCATTAGGAGAAAAGAGGCATTCATTGATTTGTAAAGAAATTGTACAACTGAGCAATTGCTCTACAGGAGATTAGCTATCTCGAATCAGCCTTCATACTCAATACAAATTCATCCCATTTACTGACATCTATTTCTTCAGTCTGTAATTTCTCTTCATTGCCTGTATTGCTTCACCGTCTGTAGAATTGCATTGGCTTGATACTGTCTGTAGAATTGCATTGACTTGATTCTGTCCTGCAAAACAGATCAACACAGATCAGTTCTTATCAAATATATATATCAAAATAAGTCAGTTCTTATCAGTTTGCTTGAAAACAACCAATTGATTGAACTTAATTAATGTTTTGAGTGGGGTATTGTATTGTTAGATCAGTGTCTGAGTGAAATTAGAGTTTCAAAACGAATCAAGGTAAGGAGAGATTTGGGTGAGATCATTAGGGTCAGGGTTTCAATGGGGCACGTGGGGGGACAATGGAGGTGAGTGACAGACAACTTGGAGGTTCACTCCTTCAGAATGGCAGTTGCAGCTATGTGCGTCCATCATTTTAAAAAAAATTTAAAATTTAAAATTTTTTTTTAAATTTTAATTTTAATTTTAATTTTTTTTTTTTACTTTCATAATGCCACAGACCTTGACCATCCACTCTCCCCGCCCTCAATTTTTATGTTGAAGTTGACATCCTCCTTGTTTAAAGACAAAGGTCCCTCTTGGGAGGGATGCCATCTAAATCAACAGAATCGTGAATGTCTGTGAGGTTTGCAGCTTGCAAATCTCAGCAAAGGAAGGAACAGTGAGGGCAGAAGAGAATTCTCTGATCGTAGTGAGAGAATTGGTCGACATGCAGGGCACGAGCAAGAGATCAATAGAGGAGCAGAGTTGTCAGTACAAAGGAGGTAGTGCTGAAAGAGACCTCTATCTGTCACAGAACTATTGAAGGAGATCAAGGGGAAACCTTTCTTCAAGATAATGCAGAGGAAGTTCAGGGTATATAAGGCAAGCAAATGTATTGCGACTACCACAAGGCTCATGCAATGGATGATTATTACGAGCTCCTCTGTAGTCAGCAACTATCATTTCAGCCTTTTACAAACACAATGACCAGGTCCGAACTTCCCTGGATCCGGGGGGGCTCATGTGCACTGTGCGCATGAGGGGCTCATGCACAGTAATTGGAGCCGTCAGATTTATCCAACGGCTGGAACTTATGGATTTAAAAAAATTATATTTCAATTGAAAGAGTAGAATTTCTGTTAAAAGTAAAGCAAAGTAAAGTGCACCATTTTCTCTGGTTCCTCCCTCTCTCCTCTCTCTAACTAAACTAAACCCCCGCCCCTTTTCTCTTTTTATCTTCTCTAGTGTGCAAAAGAAAATATGGCTTATTCACCATTGTTCTTCCACCTCCACGGATATACATTGCACTCTATTCTATTTGTGCGTCAGTATCGGTTGGTGTTCCAAATTCAAACACAATGGACTTCCCTCCTATAAATATTCAAAAAACATACATTCCCCCAAAGTTTAAGAAACCCAAGCTTTCTATTCCCTTACCTTGCTCGCCATAAATTCCCTGAGACTCAAAACCTTCCTGATTCTCTATAGATAGATTTGTGTTGTGTGTGGAACTTGAAATTGCAGTCTTTCTTCCACAATCATCATCAACAACAGTGACAATGACAAGGAGGAGACGCAGAGCAGTATCATCTCTGCCTCCGAGGCAAAGCTTAGAGGCAACTTAAAAGAAGATAGCAAGTGCGGCAGCATTAGTGTTACTGTTACTGCGATGGAGATTAGATAGGAGGAAGAGCTCTGGAGATCAATCGAGAACAACAACTGCAAAATGCCTACTGCCAAATAGTACAGGATATCAGGGGTCAGAGACTGTCCTCCAACACCAATGAAGAAGCGCAGACGAGTTCCTTCCTCCACTTCTTCTAAGCTGAGTGGGTCGATCACCTCAATGCACAACTTTTTTCCTTTCTCTGCCAATCTAGTAGATGTTTTTAAGAACATCTTACTGTCAATTAATAGACAAACAGACTTCAAATCAACCCCACCCGCTATGTTGTGTTGGGCCTTTACTGTGTGTCTACTCCACATGTCTATATGATTGATTATTAGTTGATGATTCTTTTACTCCATTATTAGGACAATTTATTATGAGTGATTACTTGATTCTTTCTTCCATTACGGTTATTTATTATTCTTAGTTTGGAAGTTCATATTCAGGCTTAAAATCATCAATTAAGCTGTTTCTTACATTTTGTATTTGCTGAGTAGAGATTGTTGTATTTTGGATTAGTAGTTTATGAGTATTCTTAGAATTAGTAAATGAAGAAGATTGAAAATAGTAGTAGTATCATTGATCATGAAGTGTCTGGTTGGGTTCCTTAATTTGAATCAGCCCATTCAAATGAAGTAAATTTGAGCCTGGTTGGGTTCCTTCATTTGAATCAGCCCATTCAAATGCATTAAATAAAATTTTACAACAAATGTGAAAAAAGAGTTGGGAGGAAGGGTTGGATCGAGGCCGGCTCGGGTTCGGGCAAGGCGGGGAGGTGGAGGAGGAGGAAGAATAGTGGAGAATAAGCCATCTTTTCTTTTGCACACTAAAGAAGATAAAAAGAGAGAAGGGGCGGGGGTTTAGTTTAGTTTAGAGAGAGGAGAGGGAGAAACCAGAGAAAAGGGTGTACTTTACTTTTGGTACTTTAGTCTGAATCAATTGAAATATAATTTTTTTAGTCCATAACTTTCAGCCGTTGGATAAATCTGACGGCTCCAATTACTGTGCATGAGCCCCTCATGCGCACAGTGCACATGAGCCCCCCGGATCCGAACTTCCCCACACCTCTTTCACTCTCTTTTAAACCCTCGTAGAGTTTTTTAACTCTTAATTTCAATTTATGCTTCAAAATAGGGGGCTTGAAGGAGCTTTTGAAGGTGGGTAACTTGAAGATTATTGTTTTTTTTTTTTAATGTTCGGCGATCATTGTTAACATATATGATCTATGCAATGTGCGGAGTTCGTTAGGGTATCCCAAGATTCTCTCTCAATGCTATTTTATGGGTGATTTTAATTGTTCATTAGGGTATGCACAAACGGAAGGAGGTCATTTTCCATAGGATTTAAAAAATAATTGCTTGGGAACTGGACTACTTTGGTGCATAGTTGATGACGAGGTAAACTCAGTGAATTTGGTAAATGATCTCTAGATTCTCTCTGGAGGCACATTTTGTATATAGTAAGTTTGATTTCTTAGTTTTTCTTTCTTTTGCGAATAACAGTTATCATAGGATAAATAGACGGTTCGTCCAACACTACAAAAATAGTAAAAGGAAAAAGTAAAAAAACTGCAACCAAATAAAAAACTGTTTATATAGCAAATAATCATAGATGTGGAATTCCTTGGATTGGAGACTAAACCACATTTTTCTTCGCTTTTACTCTTACTCTTACTCTTATTCCTAGGGCAAAAAATATTATGCATGTGTGCTTGCAAGACAAAACCTAGACTGTGTCATCGATATCATGTGTTGATTGACTCATCGGAGATAACGAGAAACCCAAGGGACGCAATTCTCATTTCAAAAAAATAAAAATCCAACATTGTTATTGATCCTTGAATGTCATTCGTTGGAAATTATGCAATTTTATATATCAGAAAAAACAAAACCCTCTCTTAGATCAGGTACATAAATGAAAATGTATGTGTTCAAGAACTCAAAATCCCCAACAATCGGAACAGAGAAAGAAAAGTAGAATGGGATGAGAAAGATACAGAACCTTGTATGGCGCCCATTTCCTTTTCGATTTTGGTCTGCATTTCTCTAAGAGCAGCAGCCTCCTCCTCCATCTCCTTAAGTTGCTTCTTCATCTCGTCCAGTTCCTGCAACGGCTAAAAGAGTTTAGGGTTGCTTCTCAAAATTAATCAAAATTGGTCAGAAGTGGTGTCTGGCTTGAGCATTAACTTTCATAAAAACCACTCTTTAATCCAATAGAAATGGTAGAACAGTTTAGCATCTATGGTGGATTCTTCATTGCCAACAGGGTTCTACCTACCTTGGTTTCCATTTGGGAGCAAAATACAAAAGCATAGCAGTTTGAAAAGCTACCATTAATAGAATGAGGAGTATCCTCGCAGTATGAATGTCAATATATTTATAACACAGAAAGAATCACTTTAATAAAAAACACCTTAACCAACTTTTGTTTTTCTCATTTCTTCTATTGTCATGCCAATTCCCATTCAATGGGGGCATTGAGAAGATTTGTAGAAACTTCTTATGTGGTGCAAATCCGGCAAGAACTACCACTGGGTCAAGTGGAGTGAAGTTCGCAAGGCCTAAAGACCAGGGAGGTTTGGGCATCAGACAACTACATCACTACAATCGGGCTTTGCTTTCGAAGTGGCTTTGGAGATTTGGGATAGAATAAAATGCACTAAAGAGATCCATCATTTATAGAGGTGCAACTTGGGCTGGCCAGGGTAGTGGCATCCTGAGCAACCCATGGAACCCCAGAAATTAAAATTCATATTTACATAGTTTTTATTAAAATGTTTGTTGAGTGTTCAATAAATTAGTTGTTGGCTTGGTGGTTGTGTACTTGACTTGATTTTTAAGATTTTTTGAGAATTTAGGAAACCCGACACTGAAAAATCATATTCGAATTGGGCTTGGGTAGCTAGACTCGGGCTCAACTTCAGATTCGGCGGGATACAGGCTGACTTGATGACGTTTTGGGCTGGGCCTAGGCTGACCTCCTAGCCTGCCAACCCACCCGAGTTGCAGCCCTAATCATTCAGCAGAAGTAGAAGTATGGGACAGAAACAAGAGGCCGGTACACCTAATGGATCTCATCTCGTAATGGTTGTTATTGGGGAAGGGTATTATGTATCTGAAGGAGCAATTGCAAGCTCATGTCCCTATGAACTAGGCAATGGGGACATAATTCTTTTCGGGGAAGACAATTGGTGCACTTTTGGGCCTTTTTGTGAGATCTTAAACGCTATTTACAGGTTGTCTCTTGCAAACGCAGCCAGAGTCTCTCAACTTTATCATGGCCCATCTTTCAATACTCTACCATCTATCAATACTCTTAGTTGGTTCTTAACTTAGCAGAGGAGTAAAAGATGAGGAGTTTCCAACCCTTGTCTTGTTGCTGGAAGCAATCCATCATATTGAGTTGTTTGATAGAGAAGATAGATGGAAATGGAATTATAAGTCAAGAAAGTTCTATCTTTGACTCTATCATATTGTGTATTTTTTATTGGGATAATTTTTTTTTTTTTGCTGTAATAGCTTCCTTTGGTTGCATTTCTTCCTTGCTAGCTAACCTCTCAGTCACTAGCTTTTTTTTATTGTTTTCGTTTCTATTAATATAGGCTTTGTTTTGCTGATAAAAAAATGTTTAATATTATACAAAATAGAATCAGTTGGCTGGCGTTGTATCCTAGTTTGTCTTTGAAAGCATAATCTATCAATACAAAAAAGTTGTAATTAAAGAAGTAGTTGGACTACTTACTTAATTCTCTCAATAACAACTATAAGATTAATAATCCAAGTATGATTTTTATCTCCTAGATATAAGTATGGATTTCATATATATTCTTGAATAATTTAATAATTTAGAATAAGTTTTGCTTATGTTTTTAATTGATAATGTTATTCTCTTCATGAGTTCTTTTCTAGATAATTCTAAACTACTAATATCAAGCATCTAAATATATTGTCGTATCTCCAAGTTCTGGTTTTTAGGCATTGTCATGTAACAGAGTATTTAATTTGTTTAATATAGCTTAATTATTGGGTTGGACCTAAGTAAGCTCACTAGAATAATTGGAGATTAAGGTTCTAATAGAATCTAGGGTTAGGGTTAATTATAAATAGGGCCCATAGGCCATTGATTATAAATTATAATTGGTTTTTTTTTTTTTTGAAGAAACTCCAACGGCGGTTATTCAGGTTTATTTAATTCCATTTATATTTTGTGAAGACTTACTTTAATTTATAGTTTAGGTTACATTATTTGGTATCAAAGTCGAATTGGTTCTAACAAGTGATTTGATTGATTATTTGAAGAAAAAAATAAGAGAAGAAAGATGATTGAAGAACTCCATCAAGACAATCACCATGTTGTTCGATATCTGTCACCGTCACCACCCAAGCTGCTACCATCACCTGCCATTGCAATCCATTCTGCTACTCCGCCGTCGATCAGCCTTCACGTGCATACTAGATCCGGCCTACAATGGGTTCACAAAACCCACCCCCGACCGTGCATTCGTTTAGGTCCAACAATCAATGTTGCTGGCCAATAACATGCCACGACCCTGTCCTCCATCATCGTCACCCCAAATACCCTCTCTCAGGTTCAAATCTGCCCAAAACAACCCTTATTCCCTCCCCAGTTTGGTTATCGTGTTCTAAAGAAGAAAACACATTATTTTGTTTACATACAGGTCCCGCTCCCTACATATTTATCAGAATTTCTAAAGACCTCCCTACAATTTAAGAAAATCTCAAAAAACTTCCAAGAAATTACAGAACCACATCTGGTCTAGAACAACAAATTATGTGCACCCAAGACTCAGTAAAAACATGCCAACAGGGGAAAAAAAGCAAAGATAAGTTACCCATATTATTATTCATACCCATACCCATATTATCGCACAAAGCCGTACCAATATCAATTTACCACAAGCCCAAATCCAATCCAATAGACCGTGTTGTCCAATCCATAACCAATTTTACTACCCTACACCACAATACACTCATGTTCCCTCTTACCCCATCTTGAACTCTTTTCCCCTGCACTTCCACCATCCCCAATGACTTGTGATGTACACACCACTACCGATTCATACCTTGATGTGGTTTTAGATGCCTAGAGAGAGCTAGACAAAACATGGGTATAGGAAAGGGACCAACGGATGAGAGAGCAAGAATAAGGGAGATGAGAGGTACCAAAAGTTGAAAGCAATATTCGACAAGCCACCTATTTTTGGACAACAGATGACGATCTCACAGAGACAAAGACAAACACAGTAAGATGATGTTTATATTGATCCATATTGGGAGTCTTGCGTGGACAAATGATGATGTTTATATTGCTCCCACAAGACCTATTTTTGGACAACAGATGATGCTCCCACAGAGACAGACAAACACAGTAAGATGATGTTTATATTGATCCATACTGGGAGTCTTTTGTGGAGACAACGAATGAAAAGATGTGTGCCAGAAGCTCTTGTGCAGATTATTGATATTTTGACCGTGTTTCTTATCTGCGCCCATTCCATTTATTGTAGCAAGTTGTAACCAAGGCAGAATTCATGGTCGGTATTTGGAATATTTCGACAAATGTTGGATAACTAATGTGAATGCTTTGGGTCGATCGAGTGTGTATCGTGGTAAGGTTTGAGGTCGACTACTTTGTGTGCACTCCACCTTGTGTTCCGTATCTGTATGTTTGTCTTCTTCTGACTTCTTTGACTTCACGCTCAAGGACGAGCTTTTTCAACCTAAGGATGGTAATGTAATATAGAATTATTTGTTTAATATAGTTTAGTTATTGGGTCGAGCCTAAGTAAACCCACTATAATTAGGGTTCCAATAGAATCTAGGGTTAAGTTTAGTTATAATTAGGGCCTATAGGCCATTGGTTGTAATTGGTTTTTTGATGAATGAAGAAACTCCAATCGAGGTTACGTAGATTTATTAAGTTTATTTACATATTATGTAGATTCAATTTAATTTGTAGTTTAGGTTACACTAAGGACACACCCCACTCGTGTCTATGTTTGACACGCCAACCGGTAGCTGTGCAACCCAGACTAAATATGATATGGACTATAGGCCTATTTATTATTGGTTATTTTATTCTCTCATAGAACATTTATATGCTTATTTTTGGTTATTTTTTAATCAGTCTAACTCATTATGTGTGTGTGGGTACGGGCATAGGCAAGGTGTGTCTACTATTATAGTGTTTGCTTTTTGTAGGTTCTATTTTTAAATACACGGTGACATGTAACTCAATATTTATCAATTTTTACGTAATAATATTTGTTAATGACTTTTTTTCTTTTCTAAAGAAATACTTACATAGTAAACACATGTAGCACATAAGCGCACTTGCTTTATTTAATTTTTTTTTTCTTTCTAATTTAGTAAATTAGCGATTTTGACACTTTTTTCATAGTAGAGGCCTCCACCCACTTGCCCGTATAATATGCAATAGCATGAGTATGAATGATTGAGAAATGTGTCTACATGGCTTAGATTCATCAACGAGTTTGTTTGACATTTACCACTACTACTATATGCAAATACTCTGTCATCATTTTAGAATGTCCTACGTGATAGGTTCATACCTTGTTAATTTCATTGGGATCAGACCTGTGACCTCATTGCTTGTACTCCAATATGTGAACACTGTTGATTTTGTACCTTGATAACCAAAATGAAAGAAGATTTTATAAGCAACAAAACAAACTCAAGTAAAGGTGATGACAGTTTATTCAGAAAACCATTATAAAAATCAGACTATGGGCTTAACCTTCCAGTGAATCATGTTTAGCTTAGTTTCAATTTGTTACGTAACCATGTTTGCTTATCAAATAACCAAAAGTATAAACTAATCCCTAATTTCAAGTAATATTTGTATTTAGCAATAAGAACATTTTTAAAGATTAAAATCCCTTTTGGGTTATACTAAATCTATTAAAGGCTGGGTTTCAACAATCTTGAGCGAAAATTCAGGTATATGTTTGTAGTTGTTAATAACGTCCTGCTCACAATACATTATAGGATACAAGGAGTTGAACATATGTTATTCTTGTCTGATCCGAGCAGAGAGGTGGCTAACTCTGATCGAAGTAAAAATTAATTTTAGTTGAAGCAATTCTTTATCGGTATTCCATTAACTACAATGATAAATCATTTAGCACCTGCGGGATGGTTGAATAGATTTTATTTCTAACCTATTTCATGGGTTTAACTATAATTCACTAATTCTTATATCTTAAATAGCAAACTATAAATCGATTCGAAAGGAATAAGGATGTCTAACATGGGAAACAAATTTGAGGCAGATCATAAGATCACAAATGTGCAAATATATGATTTTCATTCATTTAACAAACAAGTTTTTTAGAAGTTGGCAATCAGTGTTTATGGTTCTATTTCACTTTGCATTTGACAAACACAGTCTACGTTACATAATATGACAAAATTATGTGTATCTGAACATGGAAAAAAAAACGACGTCGTTAATGTGTATTCTAACATGACAGGTGAAGTCAAAACATACTGAATTTAACGGAAACCCCTTAGATTGACATTAAATACTTAGAAGATCAAAGAAGTGACATAATTTTGCAAGTTGAATCCATTTATGGATAGATCAGTACTAGGGGTAAGCACGGGACTGAATGGACCTCATCCCTATCCCATCCCGTTTGTTTGGGATCGAGACTGTATAGACCTCATCCCAAACGGGTTCGGGATGGGATGAACATGGTTCAAAGGCCATAAAAAATTTGTTAAAACTTTATATCAAAAATAACAGTGGGGCTTTTTATTCCAATGCGACTAAATATCCAAATTAAGAATACAAACTCATTTTATTATTGAATACCAAAATTAAAAATAACAATTCCTTTTATTATTTCAAGGATATAACAATGTGGTGTCCTATTTTAGTTATATGAGACAAAACAAACTATCATTAACAACATAATATCATTATTGACCAAAATGTTTATTCTTATTAATTGTTTAATAATGCAAGACAATTGGGGGAGATTCTTCTTTATGTGCATATTAATTAAAAATCATACTTTTCATTTGGGTATGATGAGAACTGTTACGATATTTCTTCCATAAATTAAATGTCCACGTCTCAATAAAGCACATTTAAAATAAAGGGTATTCTTAGTTATTGTGTTTTTTTTATTGTTGGATAATAATTTCAAACTTTATATCAAATTGACTTCTCTTTCAGTTATAAAATTAAAATATTAAAATTAATAGCAATAAATGGTAAGTAAATAAGTTCGGGACGGGACGGGACAGGACATGACAGGATGGGCGAGATAAGAAAGCTTAATCCCTATCCCGTCCCACTCTAGATCTGGGATGGGATGGGATCGGGATCGGGATCGCGGGATGGGATGCCCACCCCTAATCAGTACGATAATCGACAAATCGGGACAATTTCAGACATGCTCCTCATAATAATGATTGGCTAATTCAAAATTGGGTTTTAAATTACAGAGTCTGATTATGCATGATTACCCTACATTTCATTTCAATTCAATCAATCACCTTGCGAGTATGCAAATTCAGGTAATGGTTTTTTGAAATTTGAGAGTAAACGTTTAATTAATAGTTTCTCTTGGTGTATGCAAAATCAGACAGGGTCTGTTGGAAATTAAGAGTAAAATGTAAAAGGTGGAGTTGAGTATCAGTTTCTTTTGGTCATAATGAATTCAAGAAAACAATGTCCTAATTTTTTATTTTTTTTCTGCAATGGGTTTTGTTGAAATTGGAGTGTAAACAAGTTAAGTTAGAATTTGAACAAACAGATCAACCAAAAAATGATGAAAACAAAAGGTTGAATAATGAACATATACCCATCATGCAAATCCACAAACTGGATGATCATCAGAAGAGATTCAACTCCAATTCCCACTCTCCCCTGACAGCCTCCCACCACAATCAAAGCTCTAAAACCCATCGATCGCTTTGTTGATCTACTCTTCGCTGCTATCGGAGAAGAAGATTAACCCTCTCTAGGTTTTGGGTTTCTGAAATTTGGAGCTTCTCCAACTTGGTTAAGACGTTTTTGACTTTTTGTAGTGTAGAATGTGGAGTGTTTTTCGACGCTTGTCTCTAATTTTTTGCATGGGAAATACCGTGCGCTATGCTCACCGTTTTCCACTAGACTTGATTCACTCACCCACCCACCCACCCACCGCATCGACTGCAGCACCACTAGACTAGATTCGATACCACTACTTAGACCAGGGGCGGAGCCAGGATTGCTGATAGGGGGGGGGAGGGGTTTGAAAAGACCAATATACCCTGAACGTGGTTTTTCGAACCGAGCGAAGATTTTTTTTTTTTTTTTTTTAACTCCCATCAAACCCATCCTCACAAACCCTCTCTCACTCTGTAATCTCTCATCTCACAAAAAAGACCAATTTTTTTCAACTCCGCCTCTCATCTCACTCCCAATTCGCTCAACTTCGTAGCAGTTGACTATATTGAACTCTGAACGCGAACATATCGGTAACAGAGATTTGTATAGAAATGAGGGACCTACACTTTTAAAATAATTCATAATATAATTTTTAGTGGAGTTCAGAGCCAAGATTTTTTTTTTTTTTGGAAGGCGAGCTGAGTTTTTATAGGATCTCATAACCCATTAAAGACCAGAACTGGTCAACACACCATAAATTAATAAAAATGCTGCAAGCTGGGTTCGAACCCAAGACCAAGTGGTATCATCCGATTGTATACAAAAGGGGGCAACCTAAACTTTTAAAAGGGGGTCAATATAAAAAAATTTGAGTAATTTAGTGGATATTTTCATAAAGATAAGGGGGTTAGTTGACCCCCTCATCCTAAGGGTAGATCCACCCATGACTTAGACTTGATTCATTTGATACCAACACTTGATTTTCTTCAAGAAGGCGCCACTATAAACCAACGTTGTGTTTGATTTCGCCATGTTTCATTCTATTTAGGATTTCACTCTTAAAAATCTCATGATAGGAAGTCGTGATAAAAATCAACTTTTCAACATAATTCCCTAAAGTTTTACAAAATTCTGTAGTCTGCCTAAAGAATAGACTTTCGGAAAATATAGGAAAACCTAAGGAAATACATTATCGTCAAACACAATCTACACTTTGTTAAGTTTATCATGTGCCACATAGTGAATGAAACGAGGGATTAAATAGGCAATGCGATTTTTTTTTTATAAGCAGGGTTTAATCAACAACAATTTATCAATAAAATTTATAAATCTCAGGACGAGGGCCTTATCGCCCCCCTTAAAATAAAAAATCAGATTGAAGGCTCGTGTAGCTTAAATGCATTTATATCCAACAATATTGATATAAAGGTCAATATTTATTTATTTATTTATTTATATTATTAACTTTTGGAGCATATTCTTCCTCAAATCTTTCAACTTATAATCTACTCGAGCTAATAAAATTCTTCACTTGTTCATTAATACTGATAAAAATGGTTATATGTGTTAAAGTTAACCGTAATAGAAAATAATGATTGAGCAAAAGAAATGAATTAGAGAACAAGGGCAAACAAAAAAGTTGACCCTAATGTTGGGTTTGGAAACTTACAACAAATTTTTAATTGTAACCGCATAATCTATCTCAATATATTAGCCAACTCTAAGGTTGTGTCTTGGATTAATTGTGGTGTAAGAGTGACATGGGATATCTCATCTATGTTCTGTAGATCTTACACGAATTAATAATCTGTTTATATGATTTTCTCTAACATTGTGAAAGCGTCGATTTGCAATGCCAACCCAAGTTCATTGATCGGTGAGAAATAAGTGCTGCTAAAACTAACGAGAGGGTGTTGGCAACGGTTCAATTAAATAACATGGAACAAGGAAAATGCTTTGGAAAGTAAGGAAATTGCAAGGAAAATGCTTTTGTATAAAAGCAAAAGAGCAATAGTTAAGAGGACAGGTCCTGAAGTATAACCTACGGAAAGAGATTCGGTAAAATCAGCTCTAGCCGCAAAGCTTGATCATACCAAACAGGCCAGGATGAATGAAAAGTGAGTTTTATGTGGCTACAGAGAATACGATATATCAAATAAGAACTGATAAATCAGAAAGCTATTCCACGAAGTCACAGTTTCATTTGTTTTGTCCTTCCTACTAGATGCCACCGACATAAACCATCTCTTGAACACCCATTATCTCATCGTCATCTCATCCCTAAATAAGAAATTACTCAATCCATGGAGATCTTTTGAGGCATTTGACGATCTCCAACAAAGTTGGCATGGATCAACCAATCCAAAGTGCAAGACAAATGCCCTGGATGTTTTCAGTAGTGCAATATACTCTTACAAGTCATACAGAAAGGAAAAAAAAATAGTAATTTGCTCGACTGAAAGTACAGTTACTCAATTAATCCAACCAGCAATAAAAAGTTGATCTTCTTTACATTATCTAGCCTTTTTACAGCATAAGAGACTGATTTTGATTGATAGCAACTAAAAGAAGCGAAAAATAAAAATGAATTGATGCACTTCAGATCTTCCTGAAAAGTCATGCTAAGCTTGATTTGCACTCTGCACATCTATTGCCCTTCAAGATCAAAGTGACAGAGATCACCTCTCAATCAGAGTGGTATAAAAGGAGATTACACGACTCACATGGTAAAGTAAGTGATACATATATAGCATGATAGATATGTGCTTTCATATTGTATACATGCCTACATCGCATTATTATAATGTTCATCTGCTGCAACCTCTTAAATAAAGTACACATACATTTGGATTGAATGTGCAACCTCATAAATATGCTCCAATTTGTGAATGTCACCAACCTCGACAACTAAAATAAAGATAAGGGAGATATGCTATCAGGACCCTCACTGAACAAGTAGATCAATACCATAAGTGCAAAATAATTGATCACAAATAGATTGATCAAGTTTGGCAGACTCACTATCAAACTGGGGATATTTCCTCTCAGATTGTTCTGATTGAAAATCCTGCAGGACAAAAAAACAACTAAAAATAAATATGTAAAAGGAAAAAAGAAAAAGAAATTCCGATTTGAGCACAGAACACTGATAACGGCAGTACAAAGTTGCCAAAATAAAATAAAAAACACTATTTTTTAGGAAGTAAATAAGGAAATCCTGTTTTTGAAAGTGCCGACGATATCAGCACAAGTTTGCAGATTGTCCACAGGCTCCCCAGGTATTAGCCAACTCCGGCCAACCACACCAAGAAGGGAGAAGACAGAGTAGTAGGGTTCAGATTTTGGGGGGATTCTCTAACTAACTAGAATTTGCTACTACTTGCAAATCCAAACATAAATATAAAAAATAAAAGTAAAAACTCCAAATTATACTAAATAATTTTAAAATAATTAAATATTAAAATTATTATATAAAAATAGAATCGGTTTGGTAGGGTTGTATACATTTTAGAATAGTACGGTTTCGTACTGATTTAACAAAAAAAAGGAATGGGATGAGACTGGGACGAATTGGCATGGAACGGGTACAGTTTTGGTTTTAAGGTTTGAAAGCCCATCCCTAATATATTTCTCATCTTTGAAGCTGAGTCAAAAGCAACCAAGGAAGCACCAATCTAGGTGAATGATAGGAATATCAAACAAATATCGACCATTTTTCTTATGCCCTTGATATGGTTAAAGCTATACATGGAGAAAGAGACCATCTCACTTGGCAACTGAATATGAGATGGAACATTTATAGGCCTATTCTTAGTTATTTTTACTCTCTCGTGGAACATTATATGCCTATTTTTGGTTATTTTGTCTGTCTAACTTAATTGGTGTGTGTGGATGGGTGGGTGCGGGGATTGGGAGGGCGTGTTTATTGCATTTTGTTTGCTTTTTGAAGCTTCGGTTTTTAAATAAGTGGTGACAACATGTAACTTGATTTTTTCAAGTTTTACGTAATAAATATTTGTCAATGATTTCTTCTTTTATGAAACGAGACATACACAGAAAACACACTGAGTACATATTCCTTCTAATTTTTAATAAATTAACAATTTTGAAACTTTGTTGGCAGCCGAGTCCTCCATCCACTTACACTAAAATATGCAGTAGCATAAATAAGAGTATATGAATAATTGACAAATGTATCGACATGGCTTAGATTCATGAACAAGTCTATTTGACATCTACTTCTACATGCAAATACTCTTCTTCATCATATTTAAAATATCCTATATGGTAGCTTCATACCTCGTTAAGTTCATTGGGATTAGACCTATGACCTCATTACTTGTACTCCAATATGTGTGAACATTGCAGATTTTGTACATTGATAACTAAATGACAAAAAACAAAAGTTTTTGAGCAACAAAACCAACTCATTTATGAATAAATAAGGCGATGAGAGTTTCTTTGGAAAACCATTATGCAATATAAGACTATGTACTTACCCTTTAATCCCATAATCAATCACGTATAGCTTCGTTTCAATATGCTAAGTAAATATGTTTGCGCTTATCAAATAAACAAAAGTATACACCATCCCTGATTTCAAGTAGTATTCATGTTTAGCAATAAGAATATTCTTTAAAGACTAAAATCCCTTTTGGCTTTTACTAAATCCATTAACAGTTGGGTTTCAACAATCTTGTATCCAGATCAAAAACCCAGATATTTGTTTTCAGTTGTAAATAATGCCATGCTCACAATACACTGTAGGACACAAGGAGTTTAACATAAGGACGTCTTCTGTGATCTCAGTAGAGAGGTGCCTAACTCTGATCCAAGTAAAAAAAATCTTTCTATTTGAAGCAATTTTTTTTTTATCAATATTCATTAATTGCAGTGATAAATCATTTAGCAACTTTCAGATGGTTTAACAGATTTTATTCCTTACATAAATACAAAACCTGTTGTTCAAGGATTCAAGTCTAATACTCTTAAATAGCAAACTATAAATAGATAGGAAAGGAATAAGGATATCTAACATAGATCGAATAATTAAAAAAGTGAGGCAAATAAGATGACAAATATTTACAATTTGGCAATTAGTATTCATGACTCTATTTCAATATCACTCTATCAGGCCTCGGACTTTGCATTTTACAAATTCAATTTATCTTGAGTAATATGACAAATTTACATGTATCTGAACACGGAAACAAACCGATTTCATTAATGCGTATTATTCTAACATAACATATGAAGTCGAGACATACTGAATCTACCGACAATGACTAAGAATGACAAATACTTGAGGGTTAGGTTATATGCAACTCTGTTTGGCCCCCATTTTAAATGTTAATTGAGTTTGATCCCATTTTCTAATAGAGTGTCCATTTTCCAACAGATCTGTTAGGTCAATAACGTTGATCAGTCAAAGAAATTTGTTACACCAAAATACCTTACCTTGGATGGCATGTGCCCTGTGAAGTCCCTAACCCTACTAAGATGCATCCAAGGAATACAAATTTTAATGAGGATCTCACCATGATTGTATTGTTGCCAAGACAATCCCTTTTGAATGTTGAATCTATTATCAGGGTCCATGGGACAAATATTTTCAGGTTGATTTAGTTATATCCTTCCCTTGACCTCTCTGTTTGATTTAGATCTCTTTTCCACTATCGCTACTAGCTACCAACAACCCCAATCTCTGTTGCCTGCTTTGAGGAAGAATGGGTTTTTTTTTTTTTTTAAAGTATTTTCTTGAGATGAATTTGTATCTCGAGTTCTAGTTTTGTACCTTATTCATAGGATTTTCTGGAGATATATGAAAATTTTGATCCATTAATTTTTCCTCAAGATACATGTTTGTATATCGAGGGTCATTGGTGGGTAATTGTTTGATTGGCATTTTGGTAATCAACATGAGCCTTTTGACAGTCAATGAACATTGATTGCTAGTCTCAAGCGAGACTTCAATTATAATTAATGATGGGAGTAACATCTAATTCAAGTCGCAAATAACCCATTTTTCGTATCCACATATAATTTTACATTTGAAATTAAATTTTGTTGTTTAACTTTATATACCAATTTGATTTGTCCCCCATATAGTGGAGATTGCTACTTTAAATTATTGTAAAACCGTCATCCATATTCTATATAAAAGGAGACAACAATTGTTTAGAAATCAACCAAAACAATTCCTTGTTTCAGCCTCAACTTCTACTCTTCTTCTCAACTCCCTATTTTTATCCAATTGAAGGATCCTAAATTGTTTCATCTAAATTGTCATGTTCGCGTGTCATTAGGTGGAAACGATCAATTAAAAATCTCTCAAAAACACAAAATGGAGAGATTTCAATGTCGATGTCCATAAGAGATATTCTAACATTGCACATTTTATTTTTACCATGAGATATTCAACGACATCAGTTCATTTTTCTTGCTTACTTTTAATTGCAAACGTACTGCAATGTATTAGAGTCGACATATTTTAACGTAGATGTAGATTACAAGTGGGTTCACTTGATAATAAAGTGAACAAATTATAAATTCTATGCCAATGTGGTACTGGCTCTGCTAGTAGACTTGTGGCGGATGGCACAAATCCGGGGTCGAGCCCCGCCTACGGCATTTGGGGGGATGGGTTAAAGTGATTAAAAAAAGATAGATTTTATCCCTTGATTCCACACAACCTAATGATACATCTGTTGAACACGTGGCATAGATAATTTCTCATTAGGGACAATCAATTCAAACAAAAAATCAATATGGTCCAATCACTAAAGCCCAAAGGGACATTAGTAATGGACTACGATCCAGGTTAAAGGCGCAGAGCTCAAACCCAATGAATCTTTCCCTAGAGGACATAGACGTTACGAAGGAGACAAATCATGACGGGAATCTCTCCCACAATGACGTATCTCAGTGAAGTAGGAGATCATTATGAAAAACGCCCCCTTCATTGTGCCATGCATGCTTAACTCACATACATAGTTAATTACTCTTATTATATAAGGTAAAAGAGAGAGAAGAAGAGATAGGTACAAAAACCTTACAACTATACTCTGTCCAAGTTCATATTCTTCCTCAGTTCACTGACTTAAGCATAGGAGTGTCTAGGCTACAATCATGATGGTCTTTTGCAATCTAACTCTGTTTTGCATGTAAGATCTCAAGGAGAACAAATTTGGACGCATCAGTTTGGTGCCATCTGTGGTGAACAATAGTTTCCTTTAAAGAACAAAGTTGGTGATTTCCTTAGAACAAACCAACAATAAGAAATACAGTGCAAATGGAACCCCCTACCAACACTCATGTTGACAATGCACATGATAACCATCCCAATAGCGAAACTCAACTGCCAAGCGGAAACATTACCAATCTAGCATTAGGGGAACCAGGTGCACAAAGCAGTGAGTTGCTGCTGCAAGATCTGGCAGTTCCCACTACTCGACTGGAACCCCAACAAGTCCCTACTCTTGGGGGAATAGTAATGGACCCTCGTGTGGATACATTTTTGGTCCACATAGCCCAACTCATCAAAGTGTTTGAGGGACTCACACAAAAGCGCATTCAACTTGTTGAGCACTCCAAAAATCCACCTCAGTAGAGCTTTGCCAATCGTCTTCAAGAGAACCAAGAAGTTCCTGCAAAGCTTTGAAGATCCAACCTCGTAATAAACAAACTTCAAGACGATGGATCCAATACTGGTGGACTTGCCCCACAAATCCCATTCAGGATTGGAGTCAGGGATCCAAACATGTTGTATGAACTTGTCATGCCACCCTTCTTCGATCGGATCATGAACACCCTTCTTCCCAAGAAGTTCACCCCACCAAAGTTTGAACCTTATGATGGTTCCACCGACCCACCAACCCATTGGATCATCTACGCCACTTTCACCATATGTATGATGGCGCTAAAAGAAAGTTTAGACCTTACCATGTGTATAACTTTCCCAACCAGCCTCAAGTCCACGACGGTAAATTAGTTCAACGATCTTTTGCCACAATCAATAGACTCATTTCAGGCGCTGACCATAGCCTTTTCACTAGATTCATTGGCAGTCAGTGGATCAGAAATGGTCCACATTATTTGTTTCACATTAAGCAGAAACCTAATGAGACTCTCAGGGAATACGTTACACGATTCACTGACGAGTTGACTATGATTGACACGTGCAGTAATGACACACTGTGACTACCTTCACCTCTGGACTCAAGGGAGGACAGATATACAACTTCCTAACTCTAGAACCTCCAAAGAGTATGGTGGCCCTGTTAAAGAGTGCACAAAACTCTTCAAGATGTGGGCTGCCAAACAGAGTAATGAGGCTGACAAAATGTCTCTCCCAATGAATCGGAAAATGAGAGAAGACAGGAGGCGAGACAATAGACTGCGAGAGGACATCAGTCATTCAAAAGGCATTGGACCAGTAACATGCCCGACTATGGCAAACAGAAGTTCAGGAAGCTGCAGTTGGGCACAATAAAGCCCAAACGATCAACTAACTCAATTGACGCTAAGTACAAGTCGTAAATTGCTTTAAAAACGAGTATGGTAATGGTTCTTTAGAGCATGATAAACTGGGAATACATCAAGTGGCCACCCAAACTGAGGGGAGATTCGTCAAGACGAGATAAGAGTAAATACTGTTCTTTTCACAAAGACCACCGAAGATTGCCACAATCTGGAAAATGAAATCGAATACTGGGTCCACAGGGGGTGACTAAGTGAGTTCGTTGGACTAAAGGAAAAACAATCAATGACGAAAGAAAAGATGGATCCCGCAGCAGGACTGGATGAACAAGCTGGAGGGTTGATATACGTCTTACATGACCCGCACGAAGATCAGGGGTATTCTAACTGATCATGAAATGGATCCGTCAGAGAATTGCATACAAGAACACATCACCATGATTTTCCCATCCAACACGGCATAATAGACCGCCCAACCCCTACTTTGACTTTTTTTGGAAAGAGATACGCAGGGTGATCATTTTCCCACAATGACGCTCTGGTAATATTAGTTTCAATAGCCAAATGGGAAGTTAGGCGAGTACCCATTGATATGAGAAGTTCAGCCAACCTCTTGTATATGGCAGCAACGTGAAAGGAGTCACACTTGCCAACCAACCAATGGTGGACTTCAGCAGGGAACAATGCTACCCACTCGGACGAGTCTGGTTGCCAGTAGTGGCAGGAGCACCAGGCAAACAACGAGTCATATTAATGAACTTATTTGTTGTGGACGCCCTGTCAACATACAACATGCTTCTACAGTATCCTTCACTATGCACCAATGCCTCAAGTGTTACATCAATGATGAAGTTGGGGTCCTCAGAGGTGACCAGTTATGAGCTACACGCGAATGCCACTATGCAGCAATGGAGATTCTCAATAAATAGCAATCAAAGTCAAGCCTAAGGGAGCCATCACAGTGGCCACTAGTCCACTGCAAACGGATCAATCCCTCCCAGACGACAATGCATCCCCAACCAGTCTACGAGGATGGCCAAACTAGAGGAAAATACGACACTAATCCACTTTGATGTTCCGGAAGGCAATAAAACTGTCAAAATCGGATCAAAACTCCATATGGAGCTGACCAAACAATTGATCCAACTGCTGAAAGACACTCAGGACGCATCTGCCTGGACATTGAAGGACATGGTGGGTATTGACCATTCCATCATCACACATAAACTGCAAGTACACCCAAACAAACAGTTAATCCGACAGAAAAGAAGGTCAGTCGCCCCAAAATGCAATCAGGCCATCAATGAGAAGGTGCACCGATTGCTGAGTGCCGAAATTATCAAGAAGTCCAACTCCCCAGACTGGCTAGCCAACAAAGTTCCGGTTAAGAATAAAAACGGGAAGTAGAGAGTCTGGATGGATTACACGAATCTCAACAAAGCATGCCCAAAAGACAACTTTTCACTTCCATGTATAGACCAGAAAGTGGATGCAACATCCGGGCATAGACTCAACTTCATGGATGCATATTCCGGCTATAACCAAATACATATGCATCTACCAGACCAGGAGAAGACATCCTTCATAAAAGAAAGAGGTACGTACTGCTATCGGGTAATGTCATTCGGATTAAAGAACGTTAGAGCAACGTACAACGCCTGGTCAACAAAATGTTCAAAGATCATATTGGCAAAACCATAGAAGTATATATCGATGATATGCTAGTAAAAAGCCTATACAAAGATGACCACATCAAAGACCTACAACTTTTCCCAACTCCTCAAGTACATGACGAAACTTGATCCACAGAAGTGTACATTCGAAGTAGAGTTAGAAAATTTTCTCAGGTACATGGTCAACCAAAGAGGAATTGAATCTGATTTGAACAGATACAAGCATGCAATCACCCACCAACATCAAAGGTGTACAGAGCCTTAACGGCAAGGTAACAACCCTCAATAGGTTCATTTCCAAATTGTCAGACAAATGTCTCCCCCTTTTCAAGATTTTGAAAGGGAATGAAAAATGCGAACAAGTTTTCCAAAACCTAAAGGTGCACATGAGGAATACATAATTACTTTCAAAACCTGAGCCAGTCAAGAAGTTATACTTGTATTTATCAGTATCAGAACATGCAATCAGCTCTGCACTAATACGTGAAAAAAACATTTTGTTTCTTTTCTCCATCCTTATTCCTCTTTCATTTGTTTCCTCCTTCCTACCAAAGTGTTGGGAGGCATTTGATGATTCAAACGTAGTTGGTCTGGATATTTCCTCGTTGCAAGCACAAAAGCCTTTGATATTTCCAGTTGCACGACATACTCTTGCAATCATACATAAAGGACATAAAATAGTAATTTAGCTCAACTGAAAATACAATTGTTCCATTAATGTCCAAATCTAACATGGAGCCCTCATGATGAAAATCTGTACGAAACATTATCTAATGCAAACATCAATGCAATTTACAGTATCTACAGTCTTTATAAGGTAAAAAGAGAAACTGAATTTTGATTCACTACAATTATAGGAAAAATAAAATGAAAATGAAACAAATAAACAGGAGTATTTCAAAATCTTCCTGAATAGTCTTGCTAAGCTTGATCTATTGCCCTTCCATGTACAAGTAATTGAGATCGCCTCTCCGGAATCTTGTTAAAAAAAATCATTGTGAAGTATAAAGCGGGATAAGGTCATGTGGGGAGTACGCAATACATTGCATGATAAATTTGTGACACAGTATTGCATAGTGCCTACATCGAATGATACTCAATTGTTCCGTCTGTTGCAAGTACGTACATTGGGATTGAACCTGCAGCCTCATAATGTGTTCATGTTGAATTTCGCTTATCTTGATAACTGAAACGAATAAAAGGAAGGTGAGCTATATGCAAGAAATGCAGGACACTCATTTCATAAATAAATAGATCAATAAATGCAAAATACCCAAATACATACAGATTGATCACGTTTGGAAGAGTCACTAATGAATTGGGAATATTGCCTCTGAAATTCTGACTCAAAATCCTGCAGGACAAATAAAGTAACAAAAAATAATTAAAAAAGAAAAGAAAAGAAAAAGAAATTAGAGGTAGAAGCCTTAGATTATTTACCCTATTAAGCTAACTTGGATATCAACAAATATATGCAACCTATATAATTCAAGTAAGCAAGACATAATTCATGTTACTATTAAACATAACAAAACATAAGCCACGACACCTACAGTTGTGGAGACAGGCACGAATAGTTGTAGCTTCCCGTAAGGGGTTGAAACATAGAGGACAATCGTCAACAGGCCCTTTCTTGATGGGTCGTTTCTTTTCCTCAGACATTGTATGGATTGTTATAAAAAACCTGCAATCAACAAACTACTATAGAATTAGTACTCAAATAAAAACATACATCAACAGAATTGTAACTTTTAGGACTCGATAATTGAGAACGAGACAAATCTTCACTTACGCCTCCCACACATGATGGGAACATAATCAACCAACAACCATGTGTGCAACTATCTTACCTAATAGGTTACTTGCGTGTGTGGGACATGCACGCCCATTCCCTCCTAGGGGTGTAAACGGATTGGATTTTCTAAAATCCAAATCCAATCAGGACCAAAATTTTATTTAATGGTACATATCCGAATCCAAATCCGGTAAGTTGTGGTCAAATTCAAATCCGACCCGAAATCAATTAATATTATGATTCTTTTTTATTAAAAACCTAACAAAAATCAAATAAATATCGTACGATTTGTTTATAATTACGTGCTAAAATTATCAAAAGACTTTCATCTTTAATATTAATAACCATAAAAAATTTCAAGAAAATTTGTAAAAATATATAACGGAAAATGACTTTTAAGGCCTACTTTTTCACAAAATATAAAATTTAGATACCGTAGTTGGCGTAATGAATAACTTGTGCCTAATTTTATACTTTTATGACCAACAAGGACTCTTTCATTAACCCAGGTTAACTCATAAATTATAGGACATATTTACCATACCTAAACAAATAGAAAGCCTAATTTTATACTTCTATCACCAACAAAAACTCTTTTTATTAATGATTCTATTTTTATTTTAATTTTAATTTTTTTACCCTTAACCCCTCCCATTATTTGTACAAATAATTTCTTTAACTGCAATTTGAGTAATTATTTTGTCATTTGTTAGCTACAAATGACTGCGTTAATATTTTCATGTTAGCATTTTTTTATTCATGAATGTTTTGTCACTTTGAATGTGTCTGCATTTGACCGGTCGTGAAGGTATATTTGAGTTTGAAGAGCAATTTTTTTGTTTCAATTAATGATTGCTTCAGTTCTCTGTCACTATGTAGTTTACATGAAATTATCTTATTCAACATTGGTTTCCATTTTGCCAATGAGATTATGATCATGCTCTGTGGTGGATAGCTTGTGATTAAATAGTGACAGAGAATAAAATTTATTATTTTACACGTACCCATGCATTGAAGAATGAGAAATCAAATTTCGATAGTGGAAAAGTTGATTTATTAACTACATTATGGAATAAGAAGCAATGATAACTAAAACCAAATTTCTAATCATTATTAAGAAAGGTAATGCACGGGTACTGTAAACTTTTCAAATCAAATTTATTACAAGTTAATCAAATTGATTTTATTAACTAATTAAAACCAAATTTGTAATCATCATTAACAACATTATAAAACCTTAGCATAGTAATTTGATTAACTTGTCAGTCAATGAAAACTTATAAAAATTTATAATTGGTTGGTTATAATTAGAATCATTAATATCGATACCTACCAGCGGCATGGGGTGGGAGGGGTTAACTGTAAAAAAAAGTATAAAAGTATAAAAGGTAGACACAAATTAGTCATTACATCAACTATGATATCTAAATGGTCTATTTTGTGAAGGAGGCCTTAAAAGCCATTTTCCGAATATATAATTCAGATTCTTATCAAATCCAAACAACAATCCAGATATAAATTTTACTCCCAAATCCGATCCAAATTTGAAAAATTCGAATCAAAATCCAATTTTTATCGAATCAGATTTTTCTTCAACTAGCATGGGTTCTTGTTTCTATCGCCACTCAGCCGTAGCCAATCACAAGGCCGTAGTTGTCAAGAAGGTGGATATGTTAATCGTGATATGGGTACAAATAGCACACTTATGCAAAACCTACAATGGGTTATTCCTAGTGGATGAGTATAATGTTGGCTAAAGAAACTACAAAGGGTTAAATTTTAGCATGATGTTTGGTGTGAAGATGAATCTTTTAAAATAGATTTTCAAGACTTTTTGCCTTATGTGTGAGGAAAGAAGGCGTGGTAATGGAGTTTGGTGAGTGCATCAATGATGCAATGAATTGGGAATCTGTTGAATAATCTAGGGCTTTTGAAGGTGGCACATTGGGAAACATAACACATAAGGATAAATGGATCTGGAAAGAGGATAATAGCAATGGTTTCTCGGTGTGTTCGCTCTCTTCTAGATTGACTATGAATCTCATCTTGATTTTCCAGTGAAGTTGGTATATCTTCCAAAATAAATTTTCAAGAACTTTTGCCTTGTGTGTGAGGAAAAGTGGTGTGGTAATGGAGTTCGGTGAGTGCATCAATGATGTAATGAATTGGGAGTTTGTTGAATTATCTAGGGTTTTTGAAGGTGTTATTTTGGGGAATGAGAAGGATAAATAGATATGGAAAGAGGATAAGAGCAATGGTTTCTCGGTGTGTTCGCTCTCTTCTAAATTGACTATGAATCTCATCTTGATTTTCCAGTGAAGTTGGTACGGAAGAATGGGGCTCACCCAAAGTTTCTTTCTTTATGGGAACGGTTGTTTGGAATAAAATTCCAACCAAGGGTTGAGGTAGCTCATAGAGGTATGGACATCGATGTCACTTACACCTATGAGAGTTTCCCTGAGAATGGGGCACATCTTCTTCTTCATTGTTAGTGGTAAGTTTGGCTTAGAGATATCTAACAAGAATATTTGGTTTATATTGGGTGATGCCAGTGTCCATTGAGATGTTATTGCACTCGGCCGCTCGTGGAAGACAATGAATCATATTATCCCTAAGGGGAAGATTTTATAGAAGCTGATCCTGATCCCTTTTGCAGTATGTTGGGTGGTTTGATTAGAACGTAATTTCTGAATTTTTAGAATAAAGCTTCTAATTGGGACATAGTAGCTATGGAGATTTTGATTTTATTGTGAAGTTGGGTATCTCATAATCCGTCTTTTAAGGGCCTATATTAACTCTTTCTTTGCTAATTGGAATTCATTGATAGTCTCGAACGAAGCAATCATACATTACTTTATAAAAAAATAAAGGTTGGTCTTCATATATGCTTACATTATATAGGAAGTATTACTTACATATCCAACGCGCCATCCCATCATCCCATAAGCCTTCCTCTAAACACGTATGCTTCCGTGCATTGTACATGAAGCAACTGCACAAGTAACTACTATTTACAACTTTAAATATAAGCATAATAGACTTGAATAAGACAACTACACAATTAACTACTATTTACAATTTGAAGACGCATGACATCGAAATTCATCCACTGAAAAATACTTAATGTCAAAAGCTTGAAACTCTAAAGAAACGTAACAGCCTCTAGAATATGGAAAGGTAATAAGAGAGCAGACAATGAGTTTTTCAGAAGAAACTTTACAAAAATATTTTTTTCTCTATTACAACATCACCATCACCACCATAATTCATATTGGTACAAAGCAATTAAAGCGGACTAGGGCGTGTTGTGCACGCAGTTGAGAGCTAATCTACTATAAGGCCACTAGGGCTTACGAACTTTCAATGTCGTGCCAGATGTTCTTATGCCACGTGTACAACTTCTATCATCCAACGGTCGACACTAAATCCAAAATTGGGGAAAGTCGGGCTTCTTGTTCTCAACTAAATCCAAAATTAGGGAAAGTCGGGCTTGTTGTTCCCAACTGTTACCCTTGCCCCTTTGATTCCTGATTCCTACTCCAAAGCAAAGGATATCACTCTATAGTCAACCAACCATTATATCTGCCTAACATACACAACGATCAGGTTTGAACTATACCTCCTCTTTTTCACTCTCTTTTTAAGCCTTTGTAGAGTTTCGAGCTTGAAATGGGGCTTGAAGGTAGAACTTATGAAAGATTGATGTAGTTTCTAGTTTTGGGGATTTTTTTTATTATTATTTTGGTTTCTTTAGCTAATATCGGAAATGGGTTTAATTTGGTTCATTTTTAGTACCTATTTAGATCTTGGTTCTTTTTTCTATTGGTTCACCATCCAACGAAGGAGCCACGTGATGTTTTAGTAGACACATTTACCCCTCTTGTAAATTAGAATTTGGTCCCTCCTATTATAATAAGGGCATTTTGCTTCATAACTGCATCATGTGACATGTATGTGAGTCCTTAACACTTGACTGGGATGGTCAACTAAAAAAAGGACCAATACCTAAACAGGTAATAAAAAAGATACCAAACCCATGAGACCAATATATAAAAATCCCCCATTCAAAATTGGGAGGTCATTGTTAACCCAAGGTTCTTTGATAACTCTCCTACAATGCTCTTTCTTGGATGAAATGGATGGCAGGGGTGAGAAGGTATACCAAGGAAAGGGGGGTTGTCCTCCATGGGATTAAAAAAATTATGGCTTGAGAAGTGGGGGTTTGAAACTCAGTAAATTAGATTCTTTTTTCAAGGTCTTTTTTGTATATAGTAATTTTGTTTCCTTACGTGTTTATTTATTATTTTTTTTTGTAAAAAAATCATCATAAAAACACATAGATGGTTCATCCAGACTACCCAAGCCATCTGGACACTAAATTTCTAGTAAAAGGAAAAATATGCAACCGGCTTAACAAATCTCAGCCCAAACGCTCAATAGTATTAGCTATTTATTGACATTTGATTAACAAAGCAACATTACAATCTAAGATATTAAACGAATATAACCAATTTCTATTATGAGCAAACGAATATTACCACTTTCTACTATCAGCAGAGAAGCTAACAATCATGTTATCTAACACAAAGGTAGGATATAAGTTTTATCAATAACTACCAAACATTTAAAACAACAACAAAACAACACTCGAGTGCAAGAGTAAGTGGTAGAAGAACTATCATGTACCATTTTTCGTAATTCCCTTCAATCAACACATTAAGCAGAACACAAGGGATCGTCTCTGTCGAGAAAATGCATCTAACACCTTTGCGTCATTACCCTGAAACGAATTAAAAACTTATTTTCATCAATTTCGGAAGGAAAAAAAAACCAAGTAATAGTAGTGAAAGAATTGTTCACAAATTGAATCTAAAATAAAGAAATTAATTCTTACATCCAAAGTTAGTTAAAAAAATTTGAGACTTCTGCATGAAAGGAGTCGTCTTTTTATGATCAAACTCTAACCCAAACAAAACGATGGATAAAAAAACCTTTTCGCTAGGGTGGATAGTTTTACATGTACATTGCAGATTAAAAATGGATGAAGCCTTAGAATCCGAGGATGCATAAGCAATGAGCTCTGAGCTCATGAGCTTTGAGTTCCAGAGGAAGTTTCTTTTGCTTTGAGCATGGTAATAGGTCAAACTTCGGCATGATGTGTGGGTGAGAGTTACTCCATTTAGAAACTTATTCCCTAGACTTTAGAGTATGCTCGTGTCCGAAAGAGATGGAGAGAATTTTTTTGGCTAGGGACCTACATCCTGATTCGATCTCAATGATCTTCAAACAGTGGAAACTGCAAATTTGTTTACTCGTATTTCTTCTAATTCTATTTTGGAGGAAGAAGATTATTGCTTTCGAAGTTGGTAGCTTCTTCGCTTTATGATAAGTTAACCCTAATCTCAGTAAAATCGTTAAGACTTCCTTTTTTATTTGGTATGAGACTATCCCTCCAAACATCAGCCTCTTCATGCAACATCAATAAATTAATAGATTTTCTGAGGTAGTTGAATCTAAACCTCATATTATTGTTATCAACTATAAACTTCCAGGGAGAATTATCTTAGGATTGAATATAGGTTGGATATGTAAGAAGGTCTTATACAGCTTTGAAGCTTAGTCAGGTGCAATCAAGGAAACACTAATCTAGGTGAAAGATAGGATCATCTCTCTTTTGCCTTTGATGTGGTTAAAGCTATCAATGGATGAAGAGATAACTCTTCTTGGCAACTGAATATGATATGGAACGAATATGCCTATTCTCAATTATTTTGTTTCATTCATAGATCACTACTATACCTATTCTTAGTTATTTATTTTGATTGGGTCCAACTCATTTTGTTCTCGGGTACAAAAACTATGTTGCCCACAACCTATTAGCCGCTGCAAAAAAACTCTAGACTTTGTAGAGATGAATCAAACTCCTATCAGTGCAACTGAAACTATGTGTCCCATAAGCCAACATCATAAAAAAGCGATGGCGGTGAGATTGAAAGAGTATATCAAGTTCTACCACATGCAAAGCTTCCAAACATCGTAACAAAAAAAGGTTCAATTGGTTAGAATAGTATTTAAACTATATATCTTTAATTAAGAAACTAAGTTTGGTTGGCAATTATGAATCTTCAGTTCTTTAAGTCTTAAAAAATTAAATTTCAGTGTTAGGGCTCTTAGGGCCTGTTTGGTTTGCCATTTTCCTTGGGAAATGGAATCCTTTATCTTGTTACGCAGATTTCCGTTGTTCGGTTGTCTATTTACTGACAGGAAATTGATTCTTCATAAGATTGTTTTCCCACTACACATGGGAATCCAAGTCCAAGGGGAAGGCTTCAGAATTGGATTCATGGAAACGATTTCAATTTCCATGTCTATTTTTCGTGCAACCAAACAGACCTTAAAGTATTTGAAAATACAAGAAAAAGATAGATTTATCTAATCTTAGATTTGTAATTTTTTTGCCCCATTTTTATTAATTGTTTTGAGAATTTCTTCCTTAATTATTACTTTTAATTTCAAAAGTGCAAATGAGGAACCACATGTTTAGCTATCGACAACTGCAAATCTTTTATTTTTCTTTTGATACTATTATTTCTTGTTTGTTTTTGGCATTGAATTTCTGTTGTATAGGCTCCATATCTCCATCTTGAGCTAGGCCTCGATCACCAACTTGGATTGGTATCATTAAACCGAATCCGACCGTAAAAAGAAAAATTGTTCAATTTGAAATTTCAGCCAAACACAACCTCTCCTCTGTCGCAACAAGAACATATCACTGCTCAAAGAAATCTTCAATATAATATAATCCAATTTTTTTTTTATTTCAGTGTGAGAGATGTGTGTGTGTGTGGGAGGGTGTTGGAGAGGGGGCTATGTCAATTGTTGCAGGGTTTTTTTTTTTTTTTAAATACATGGTGAAATCTTATCAGTTTTCATGTAATAAATATTTACTAAATGACCTTTTTTCGTTTTCTTATATGTAGCTCATAAGCACAAATCCTTTGTTTCTATCTTCTATTGTTTATATAAGGAGTAACTTTAGTTTCAGTTTAACGATTTTGAAATTTTGTTGATAGTCGAGGCCTCCATCCATTCGCATGTACATTCTCCAATAGCATCAATGAGAATACAAATATTTGTCATCATGGCAACGACTAATCACATAATGTATCTTTACATCTATTACTAGTACATGCAAATACTTTTCTTCGTCATATTAAAATGGGCTCACATGGTTGGTTAGTACCTTTCAAATACGTTGGGATTGAACCTGTGGTCTCATTGCTTGTACTCCAATACGTGGATGTTGCAAATTTGTGCCTTGATAGCTAAAATGAAGAAAAAGAAGATCAGTTTCTATGCACCAAAAAAATCTTATTCATAATAAATATGGTGACAGGAGTTTCTTCGCAAAAACATTTTACAACATATGACTATGGGCTTGTTAGTTAATCACATATAGCCTAATTTCATTAGGTTACTTAAATATGTTTGTGCTTGTTAAACAACCAAAGGTATAGCCTAATTCCTTATATGGGTCTCAACGATCTTGTATCTAGAACAAAACACAGATATTTGGTTTTAGTTGTTAGCAACGCCACGTTCACAATACATACTTGGACGTGAGGAGCTTAACTTTAAGAAATATCGTCAAAGTAAAAATTCTTCTTAGTTGAGTAAGTGAACCATATTTATTTTCAGGATGTGCATTAACTGGACAAGAATGAACTCTTTATTGGTGATTCCTTGTAAACCCTTTAGTTCACGCGTTGAATCATAACACCTATATCTTAAATGGCAAACTTTAATTGGATAGGAAAGGAACAATGGTGTCTAACATGGACAAAATTGAGTTAAATCTATATTATAAATCAGAATAGTGTTTCACTATTAATGAGATAAAAGTGGGCTAGGATTGAGAGTTGGAAAGATCTTGAGGGTTGAGATTTGTTCTCTATAATGGCTTGTGTTGTAATTATAAAATATGTAGAAGCACAAATAAAATGAAAAAATCGCGTAAAATGTGGTGGAGAGAGAAAATTTTGTTTGTTTTTCTCTCAAAATTAAAATTGCCATAACTATCTACTTAATTGTCTAATTTTAATAAATTTGATATTGTTGTAATGCATTTTTGAAGATCTTTCCAATGAAATGAATTATCAATACAAAACTTAAGTTTTCAAAATATGCATTTAACGTCTCATATATTTCAAGTCGTAGTTTTCAATATTAATCAAAGTATGAGACGATCATCTAAAGACGCACTCAAAGAAAGGCCCTGAACTCCATATTTTTGAAGAAGAAAAAAACGTGTATGTGGAGTACCAACGACACGAGGAATACCCTAGTAAGATCACAAATGAGCAAATTGTCAATCATTGAACAAGTAGATTTTCCAGTATCAATCTATCACACCTCAGACTTCGCATCTTAACATACACAATCTAGGATAGAATTTAGACATATCTGAACATGGAAACAACACGAGTTCGTTAATGCGTATTCTAACATAATGTGTTAAAGTCAAATCACACCGAATCTAACTAAAAACCCTTATAGTGACATTAAATACCTAGAAAGAAAATGATGTGATAAATGCAAATTGGGTTTATTATATGGTTCCATCAGTACGGTAACCAACAAATCAGCACAAATTTCATACATGCTCCTCATAATTCAAAATTAGATTTTCAATAACAAAGTCCCATTTTCGAAGGTTGAACTTCATTTCAATTCAATCAATCACCTTGGATGTATGCAAATTCAGGTAATGGGTTTTGCCAAATTTTGAGATTAAACGTTTCATTATCAATTTCTCTTGATGTATGTAAAATCCGACAATGGGTATTGTTTAAATTTGAGAATAAACATGTGTTCAGAGTAAACATGCAAAATTTGGCGTTGGGCTTCAGTTTCTTTTAATGAATTCAAGAAAATAATGTTCTAAGGTTTTTCGATCTACAACGGGGTTTTGTTCAAATGAGATTGTAAACATGTTAAGGATCTGAACTAGAACAAACAAATCAACAAAAAAAGATTGGATTTTGAATATACCCATCATGCAAATCCACAGAGTGGATCATCTGAAGAGCTTGAACTCCAATTCCCACTCTCCCCAGACTGCCTCCCACGACAATTGAAGCCCTCACACCCATCAAATCGATCGCCTTCTCGCTTTGTTCTTTGCTCGCTGCTCTGGATCTAAGAAGAGAACTGGCGATGCTCTCTAGGTTGAGTTTTTGGTTTCTGAATTTGAGGCTCAGAACTGAACATGGTTGGACGGTTTTATAGAGTGGAGTGTTGGAAATACCATGCGCTATGTGCGCCAGAGCATTTCTTGAGAGGAGATAAAAAGGTAAAAGGAAAATGGAATCTATAGGTCATTTAAACTAAAAAAGCTGTGTTCAATTGGCACCCATCTGAAAACATTGGATGAGCCTTTAAAATATTTTCGACAGTTGTACGAGCTTGTGCAAAGTACACAATTGAAAGCTAGTATAGCTTATTCAGTGGTGGGTTTTTTTTAAAGTACGAAGACCCGTAACTAACTTGTACGAAAACCCATAATGATTCTACACGGCGAGGAAATGGGCGAGAGGAGTGAGGTGGCGGGGGTGGGAGCCATTCATCTCGCTCAAGTCATTATTTGGATGAGAAAAAAGATATGGTACTACAAAGTCATTATTTTATAGCAACTTTGTAACCGATACTTTTTGCGTTTAACTTATAAGTAATTCAACTTTTGTAATGTTATTTAACAAAATTAAGGAATGATTACCTATTTTCTCATAAGTGCTTCGACAAAAAAAGTAGAAGTATTAATACTTTTGGTGTCCATAGCTTTCAACTCATCCAAAGCTTTTTTTTTTTTCAAAATTTTGAACCCTTCTGCTGGTAGCCATCTGAACATTAATTTATCTAGCCAATTTTTCTACTAATGTTTTAATATCAATTTTAATCTTAAACCAATAGAAAATCAAATTAATTCTCAAAATATTAAAGCCCTTATAAATTATGCTCTTTCATATGATTAAGCTTCATGTCAAAGCCTTATCGATATAATCATAATACATAATAGATTAAAAAAAAAACCATTGTTCTCTCTAAAAAATGAGAGAAACTTAGGATTATTGTTGATGCAACTATGAAAATGACTGACTTGAACTTCTATGTGTTCTTGGAACATTGTGGTGTAATCAAACGGTATCAGAGGATATTTCATCCATGTTCTGTAGATCTTACATGAATTATTTATATGTTTATACAATTTTCATCAAATTCTAACTTATATATCCATTCTATCATGTATGGGAAACATAGGGTGTTACTAAAGTTGCAATGAAGAAGATGTTTGGGAAGTTAACGACAAGGCAGATTAAAAAGGGAAATTGTTATGACACTAGAATAAATTGGATGAGGGCTTAAAATCCAACGATTGTATAAAAACAAATGAATAAAAGCGTCCACGACTCAAAACAAAACATCAAGGGATAAGTCCCGAAGTAAAAACCAAGGAAGAAGATTTGAATGATCAGCAATAGCTGCTATGATTTGATCAAGTAAAAAATACCAGGAATAATGAAAAAAGAATGTTCTGTAGCTAACTGATGCGTCCAAATCTATTATCCTCAAGTTTTGACCTGCAAAACAAGGTTAGATTGTCAGAAAACACCTTATTTGTGGTTGAAGACACTCTGATGCTTAAGTCAGTTAACTGTAAGAGATAATGAACTTGGACAGAGTATGATTGTATTGTTTTGCATACCTCCTTCGTGAATATCTCCTTTACCTTTTATAATGAAAGTACTTAACTCGGTGCATGACTTAAGCATGCAGGGTGCAATGAGGGGGAATATTTCTCACAACGATCTCTTCCTTCATCGAGATGCGTCATTGGGGGAGTGTTTCCCGCTATGACTTGTCTCATTTGTAATGTCTCTCTTCTCTAAGGGAAAAGTCCGTTGGCCTTTAACTTTAGTCATGGTCCATTACAAAATGCCTCTTTGGGCTTTAGTGACTGGACTTATTATCTATATTTAGTGCGAGGTGTTTGTTCCTCGTGATGGATGATTTATGTCACGTGTACAACCGTAATTGAAGTACTATTGATGTATCATCACTAACTACAGTGAACATCAACTAAAACCTGACAAATCAAAAAGCTATTCGGAGAAATCACAAACATTTATTTCGTCCTTACTACTAGATGCCACTGACGTCAACCTTCATGAACATCACCATCTCAACCCTAAATAAACAATTGCTCAACCAATGAAGGTGTTTCGAGGCATTTGAAAAAGTTGGCCTGGAGCAACCAGTGCAAAATACAAGCACAAATGCCCTGGATGTTTCCAGTAGCGAAGTATATTCTTGCAAGACCAAGTGATACAGCCTGGATAAAAAGAATAGTAATTTGCTTGACTGAAAAATAAGACTACCATCAAATACAACCAGCAATGAAAAGTTGATCTTCATTACATTATCTATAGTCTTTATACAGAATAAGAGAAACACAATTGATTCACAGCAAATAAAATAAAAAACGAATACACAAAAAACAAATGAGGAAAAAAAGAAAAAAGAAGAACATGAATTGATGTATTTCAGATCTTCCTGAAAAGTCATGCTAAGCTTGATTTGCACTCTGCGTGTCTATTGCCCTTCAATATTAAAGTAATACAGATCGCCATTCAGGTACCTTGCTAAAAAATCAGTGTTGTATGCAAGAAGTCACAACACAACACAAGAGACATGGTAAAGTACGTGATATGACTTGTGAGATATTATTGCATACGTGCCTACATCACATTATTATAATCTTTGTCCGTCTGCTGCAAGTAACCATACATTGGGATTGAACACGCGGCCTCATAAATGTGCTCCAATATGTTAATGTTGCCAACCTCGGTGACTAAATCAGGACCCTCGTTTAACCAGTAGATCAATATGGTAAGTGCAAATTGATCACATACAGATTGGCCAAGTTTAGAAGACTCGTTATTGAATTGGGAATATTTTTCTCAGATTGTTTGGACACAAAATCCTGCAGGAGAAATAAAATAAATAAATAAAGGAAAAAAGAAAAGAAAAAGAATTCCTATTCAAGACAGAATCTTTAACCAACTAAAATTTGTTACTTCATGCAAATCCAAACATAAAAACCCCTGCCATTTATAGCTAATGGTGGATTGTTACTTAATTTATAAACATAAATTTGCTACTTAATTTATAGTCTCAAAATTTAATAGTGGATTGATGAGTTAATCTCAAATTAGCTTAGATAGGAAGCACTGATTCTCGGAAAAACCCTCCGAATCCTAGTAATACGCGTGTCGGATACGGATACGCGTGCGATTCGCGACCGATACGTATCCGACACGCAATCAACGTGACTTGGTCAGGATACGGCTTGGACCCGGTCCGGATATGGTCTAGACACGGTCAGGATTCGGTTGGTAATAATTTTTTTTTCAGATCTTGATAAAATCGGACGGCTTCCTCTCCCCGATTTCATCTTTCTCAACCCACAAGCCCTAATTCGACTGAGCCAAAGATCGAACAAGAGAGATCGATCGATTTCTCTGATCGATCGACTGGGAGAGAGATCGAGCAGAGAGGGAGATCGATCAGGGAGAGAGTCGATCAGGGAGAGAGATCGATCAGGGAGAGAGTCGATCAGGGAGAGAGTCGATCAGGGAGAGAGATCGATCGATCGACTGGGAGAGAGATCGCTTGTATCTTTCGCCGTTTCTTCAACCTCGCCTGTGCCTCCCATTAGTTTGTTACTTCCATTACTATGTGCTATTTATATTGTTCAAGGTACTTCCATTAATATTGGTCAAGGTACTTCCATTACTTTGTGCTATTTATATGGATTACATTGATGTGTTGTGTAGGGTTCAAGTTTGGGCCAGCCCATATTAGAATCCATTAACCTAGTTTCCACTTATGTACCCAAAATTTTCATTCATTCAAATAATTTCATTAATTAAGCTCATTGCATTTAGATGTTTTATATGTTAGGATTATTAGTTATTGTTTATGAGTTATGACATTATGTTAATAGTTTTTTAATAAAATATAAAAATAAAAATAAGTTTTGACGTGTCGCTGAGTCCCCGAATCCTAGTTTTTTGAAAATTGCCGAGTCGCCGTATCGTATCCGTGTCCGATACGATACGCGTATCCGAGTCCGTGCATCCTAAAGATGCCCCCTCATAGATTCTCACGGAATAAGATTTCATGCAACCAAAGACACCCTTAGATCATTTAAAATCCTATTGTTTTTGTCCTTCCTATTCCCTTCATAGCTCTCGTCTCCGGTCTCTAAGGAATTCCTAGAGAAAGTGTCACGCCCGAATTTTTGAGAAAACAAAATCCTTATATCTACGTAGGATTATCCGTTTCCCCCAAAATTCTGAACGTGGAAGTTCAATAACAACAAAAACATTTATAAAAGAATTGAAAGAGACAAAATACTCTAACTCGGAACTCTTTGAAGATAATCGCCCACAAAATAAACCGTCAACAACGCCGCCAAAACTCTCTCTAACTTTAGAAAAGCTAATTGGCTACGTTCAAATATGATCGTACCCAAGAAGCAAAGCTCATGCGGGTTAGCAATGTAGCAAGTATGAGTAATCTCAGACTCTAAATAAAAATAAGTTTCAGCTATGATATGAAATTATGTATACAATAAAATAACACTTCAAAGATCATGTAGTTCCTCAATTAGGCAAATGTGTCATGCAAGAAAACAACTAAAAGACATGTAGTTCCTCAACGAAGCAAATGCGTCATGCAAGAAAACAACTCAAAGTCATAAAGTTCCTCAACGAAGCAATCATGCCATCTAATACGTTCTTAAAGTAAATATTTATTTTAACTATACTTACGTTGTAGAGATTGACCATGGCAAGTCAGACATGCAGAGACGTAGTAGACTTACCATTATGCGTGACAAAAGGTTAAAACAATATGAATATAATTTTTCAAATAATTGGTATTCATCAATTAAAGCAATTGTGTCCATACTTTATTTGTCTTAAACATATTATTTATTTTAATGAATTGATCACTTAGACTATACTACATTTGCACCACCTCCGTGCCGAACATACATGCCCGTATGCCTCTTTCATATAAAGAAATTTTTTTCCACCATCCATGTCTAAGTGGGAACACATCACATATGTACATGCATTACCAGATACTCCTAACTATATGAGTAACATAAAAGTCACTCTTGGGCTATCAATGCGCATAAGCCATATCACATTTTTTTATGGATAAATATCAAGCATATCTTAGGCATACCACTTCCTTTCTGCAAGACTAATCCAAAGATTACTTTAGTTTCTCTGTAAGGGGTGTCATACTCCGCAAGACCCAATCAAAAAATTACTTAGTTTCTCCATAAGAAAGGGAAAATCACAAAACAATAAGAGGTGTGGTAGTTTTAAGGGAGCCAATTCAATGTAATTAAAGTTTATGAACTCAAATTTTCCATATCATTTATTGTGATTTCTCAAAATTCTTATATGATGACATTTTGTCACTCATCAATAAATTCACCACAATATTAACCCATTATTTTGAAAAAAAACAAGCATTTTCAAGTTGGAGACATTTCTATATTCCAAGAACTTCAACTTTCTATGTTCATATCAAGTTCTCGCTTTTGTAACCATGAAACAGTATTTACATAGAATAATACAAGAGTATATTCTCAATAATCATAGCCCTACATACATCCATACAGACAACCCAATTTGGCGACAAGACTAGCAATTTAACTCTACAGACAACCCTTTAAACTAACCCCTAAACTCAGCTATCCATTAGGACGGCCGCACTAAAACATACAAACACTAAACTACTTTCAACTCACAAACCAAAACACAACAAGTCATGATATGGCAATGCCCACCAGAGACCTCTATAGCAAAATAGGAACAAAAAACATATAACTATCCACCATGCACAAATGGATTCATTCATATTTAACTATCCACCGTGCACAAATGGATTCATTCAAGATTAGTGGTGCTTCAAATTTAAGAAAACTAAAAAACTAACAGGTTGTAAACTAAACCTAATTGAACTTCTTCAAACACTATTTTCACAAAAACTTATCTGCATCACGTCTGTCTCTAATCAAACCTTAAACCCTAAACAAAAAATCCAAATCAGAAAGACCAATTACACCTAACTCTAGACTCTTAACAAACACACCCCACATTGGAAAACTAGATCAATCATAACACCCATTATTTTTCTGAATGATTTTGTACAATCTTACAATAATACACTATCAATCGTTACATTGCAAATTGATGTTGAAAATTCATATGAAATTGAAGATTCAAATACCAAGCAATACTGATACAATCCAAGAAGAGAACTAAACGAAAAACTCATAAAAATGGTGAGAAATATTCACCAACGACCTGACTAATTGAATTCTCCAATTCGTGAAGTCAATAGTGCACCAAAAACACCGTTCAAAACTAAATCAAGAAAAAAGAAAACATGTCCACGAATTCAAGATTTAGAGAATCGAAAACGGAGGCAAAGATTGAGATTAAGAAAGGCGAAAACTCACAGCTTGAAGAGAAAATTGAAGCGCGATCGAAGTATGGACGAACGAACGAACGAACGCATGCTTGGTCGATTTGATCGATTGTGGTTTTGAGGCTTTCTCAGTATTTCGATGTCGAATCTCCATCTCTCTTAGTTTTTTTTCCTCTTACCTTCTCGCCGCCATCTCCCTTGCATACACAAATACAACAACCCTATTGCAACACCACACACCACCAAAGGACTGATCGGAGCTGGGGTACTCGGACAACCAGCTACAGCCCAATCAAGCTCTTTTTCTCGATCACAGACTGTGGTCGCCAGAGAAGAAGAAGTTGCAGGGAGGGGAGTAGGAAGAAGAAAGAGGAAAAAGAAAGGGGGTTGGGATGATGCAATTGGTCACATCCTTTAACTTTTCAAGAGGTTACAAAGAACAACTCAAATCTCATCCGTCAACATTAGTTAATCAGTTGACAAACGGTTGGGATGATGCAATTAGTCACATCCTTCAAATCGTGCATGAAATGCACGTGAAGGGCTTTTTGGTCATGAAATTACGTCACGTGCGTGCCATGACGGTTTTTTGCCGTTTACCGCTAGTCAAAGGGGTAACTGTAATAGTGATTAATGATGAGTCTACTTATTAATTAGCTATGTATAATAGGGATCAAAGTGCAAATTACCCTTTTTTATAATGTGGGTGGCTATTCGCCCCCACTGAATTTCTGAGGGCACCATGTCCTAAACTCCCAAAAATAATGTCTAAAAAACTGAAATTTAAATCCAAATAAATTTAACTATATTTCTGATTAATCCAAAAATCCGAAATTAAATAGATAAGCCTTAGGAATTTTACTTGTGTTACAGAAAGTCTTATTGAATCAAGATATTTGTGCTTTGCTTCATTTCGGCTAAGTTTGCTTGAAAACAATCAATGGGCTTGGACTCAATTAATGTTTTGAGTGAGGTATTATTGTATTGTTAGATCAGAGTCTGAGAGGTTGGGAGTGAAATTAGAGTTTCAAAAGAGACAAGAGTGCGATGAATCAAGGGAAAGTGAGATTTGGGTGAAATCCATCATTAGGGTCAGGGTTTCAATGGGGCATGTGGGGAGACAAGGGAGGTGAGTGACAGACAACTTGGAGGATTTTTGTCATTGCGGATAGGAAGCATAGACATATTTCATTCCTTCATAAAGGCAGTTGCAGGTATGTGCCTCCACCATTTAATGCTTAATTGTTGTAATATCTTGCCTATTGAGCAAGCAAATTGATATTGTTGTTACATTATGTTTATTTTCATGTAAATCTAACATTCATTAAATTAAATGGTTCGAAGTATCGGAAATGACAATGATGACTTCATATCTTTGATGAAATGGGTGAATGAATGTTGTGGGTGCATAAAGTATACCACCACATGGTGTGGTGCAGAGAAACTTTGATGATTAAAACAACACACATTACGGTGGATAGGTCCCAAAGGAGCATGTCGGGCTACATTGAGCTCATACAGAGACAGATGCAGCCCACATGAGGCCCAAAAGGAGGTGACCAAATGTGCACAAAAGGAAGTTGAACAAGATAGATGAAATAGGGAGTATATAGGAATAGGGAAAGAGGATAAGTGGGAGAAATTAAGCATTTTGCATGCAGAGAGGAGTATATTGGAAGAGCCCGTTCATGGAAAATCCTACCATTTCCTGCTCAAGTTGACACCCTCCTTGTTTAAAGACAAAGGTCCCTCGCTTTCCAAAAAAAAAAAAAAAGACAAAGGTCCCTCTTGGGAGAGATGCCATCTAAATCAACAGAATCACGAATGTCTGTGAGGTTTCAGCTTGCAAATCTCAGCAAGGGAAGGAACAGTGAGGGCAGAAGAGCATTCTCAGAGCGTAGTGAGACAATTGGTTAACATGCAGCACATAAGCAAGAGTCCAATAGAGGAGCAGAGTTGTCGATACAGAGGAGGTAATGCTGACAGAGACTTTGGAGAGGTTAACTATATCTGTCACAAAACTATTGAAGGAGAACAAGGGGAAACCTTTTTTCAAGAGACTGCAGAGGAAGTTCTGTTGAGATTAGTAACACCAACTTGATTGGTGTTTCAAGAATTCTCTAGAGAAATTGAGAAAATGGAGAAGAAGAGAAGATGGAGGAAAATTCTCTAGAAGAAGAAGAGTGGAGAATGTTGGAGAAATTTAGAGGGTCAAATATTGAGGCTATCTAGAGCCTTCCTCTATCTCCATTGTGAGACTATAAATAGGGGAAGAATTGTTGAGGTTCAGGCATCCAGGCTTGTGAGCCTTGGATCATTGTGAGGAGAAGCTCAGTGATGATCTATTTGTGTGTGTAAGATATTTATGTGTTTATGTATTGTATTGTTGTAATATTGTCATTGTAATGTAAGATTTGTGTTTGTAATTGATCCTGGGAGCTGGAATACTCAACAAGTTCAGGGTAAATAAGGCAAGCAAATGTGCGACTACCACGAGGCTCATGACCATGCAATGGATGATTGTTACGAGCTCCTTTGTAGTCAGCCAACTATCATTTCTGCCCTAACAAACACGATGACCAGGTCCAAACTTCCCCACACCTCTTTCACCCTCTCTTAAACCCTCGTAGAGTTTTTAAACTCTCAATTTCAATTTACAGTTTTAAAATAGGGGGCTTGAAGGTGGGTGACTTAAAGATTATTGTAATTTTTTTAATGTTCGGTGAACATTGTTAACCTATATGAAGTATGGAATGTGCGGAGTTCTCTAGGGTTTTCCAAGGTTCTCCCTCAATGCTATTTTTTGGGTGATTTTAATCGTCCAGGATGGGAAGGTACACAAATGGAAGAAGGTCATTTTCCATAGGATTTAAAAAAGTTATTCCTTGGGAACTGGATTTCTTTGGTGCATAGTTGAAGACGAGGAGGTAAACTCTCTGGAGGTCCATTTTGTATATAGTAAGTTTGGTATCTTAGGTGGGGTTTGTTTTTTCAAGTGTTAAGAAGCTAACATCTAACTAGAGTTGGAAGTTCTGAATGAGCTGTAAAATTATAGGTGTTTGTTTTGGCTGATTTAAAGTTTTTTAACATTTTTGCCTACCACCACAACTCTCACCGCCACCACAAACCATTAACATTAACTCCCCTTCTCCACCAGTTTTTTCTCCTACAAACCCCATGGAGATCCCCCTTTAACTACCACCAAAACAACCCTATATCCTTCTCCATTCCTTATACAATCTCAAAAGAAAAAGAAAGAAGAGAATGAAGAAGAATAGGAGAGGGAGAGAGGGGAGGGTGGCGGTGGTGGCGACACTGCTCGTGTGATAGAGAGGAGGTAGAGAAGAGGGCATGGTTGGTGGAGAAGAAGGCTAGCACAATAGTCATTAAAATTTATGTGAGGTTATTATTGGAATGAATTTTCACTAAGCACTCAGTGCTAGTTGATTACTCTAATCAGAAGTTCAACTTCTGATCATAACTAAAAACAAACACTCTACCACGGTGTCTTACTTCTTATTAAAACTTCTAACTCTATTCAGAACAAAAAACAAACACCCTCTTAGTTTTTCTTTCTTTTGCGAATAACGGTAATCATAGGATAAATAGAGAGTTCATCCAACACCACAAAAATAGTAAAAGGAAAAAATAAAAAAACTGCAACCAAATAAAAACTGTTTATACTCATCATGGATGTGGAATTCCTTGGATTGGAGACTAAACCACATTTTTCTTCGCTCTTACTCTTACTCTTATTCCTAGAGTAAAAAATATTATGCATGCGTGCTTGCAAGACAAAACCTAGACTCGATCCTCATAAATCATGAGTTGATTGACTCAACGGAGATAACGAGAAACCCAAAGGACGCAATTCTCATTTCCAAAAAAAAAATCAACATTGTCATTGATCCTTAAATGTCAATCGTTGGAAATTATGCAATTTTACATATAGAAAAAACAAAACCCTCTCTTAGATCAGTACATAACAAAAATGCATGTGTTCAAGAACTCAAAATCCCTAACAATCGGAACAGAGAAAGAAAAGAATGGGATCAGAAAGATGCAGAACCTTCTACGGCGCCCATTTCCTTATCGACTTTGGCCTGCATTCTCTTAGAGCAGCGGCCTCCTCCTCCATCTCCTTAAGTCGCTTCTTCATCTCATTTAGTTCCTGCAACTGCATGACAAAATGGCTAAAAGAGTTTACGGTTGCTTCTCAAAATTAATCAATCAAAAGAGCAACAGTAAGGATTGATTATCTCTCTATGTCTCTCTGATCTGACCTTGACAGTGTCTTCATCAGCCCTGGTCATCTCGACATCTGCTGCATTGTGAGCATCGACATCCAATCAAAACAGTCATCTGTGTCCTCAAACTCCTGTTAAACATAATGCAAATGCCAAGCCCAAATGCTCAATGGTATTAGCTATTTAAGACATAGCAACATTAAGATCTAAGACATTATATACACTTGCTATTGTGAGCAAAGGTAACCATCTTATATAACACAAAGGTGAGATTTAAGTTTCATTATAACTACCAAACATTTAGGATGACAACAAAGCAACGCTCCAGAGCAAAAGTGAGTGGTATTTCGCTGAAATATCATTTACCGTATTTAATAATTGACTCCAATCTCCATGATGCACAAACACAATGGAATTATCTGTGTCGAGAGAAGTTCTCAAATACTTTAAAAGTGGGTCTGTCAAAAAGGTTTAATTAACAACTATTCATAAATAGGCCCCTTGTTTTGCTTGCCCTTGTTTAATTAACAACTATTCATAAGTGGGTCTGTCGAGAGAAGTTCTCCATGATGCATATAGGCCCTTGTTTTGCTTGCCCCAGTAACAACTTGAGTAACTACGAGGGAGCGCTAGGCGGAGTTTGAATGCTAGGCTGTGAACAACATGTTTATTTACAATTTGGTAATCAGTATTCAGGATTCTGTTTCAGTACCAGTCTATCAGGCTGCAGACTTTGCATTTTAACGAACACAATCTATCTTACATAATACGACAAATTTACATGTATCTGAACACGAAAACAAACTGAGTTCGTTAATATGTATTATTCCAACATAACACGTGACAATGGAGACATACTGAATCTACCGACAATAACTAACAATGACAAATACTTGAGGGTTATTTTGAGTTTTGCCTTCGTTAGTTTATATGCAACTCCGTTTGGCCCCATTTTAAACGTTAATCGAGTCTTACCCCATTTTCTAACAGAATACCCATTTTCTAACAATCTGTTAGGTCAATAACCAGTCAAAGAAAATTTGTACACCAAATACCCTACCATGAATGGCATGTGCCTTGCACATGTGAAGTCCCTAACCCTACCAAGATGCATGCAAGGGATACCATTTTTAACGCGGATATCACCATGATTGTGTGGTTGCCAAAAGAAAATTTACATATCATCTTCTTAAACCCACCGTTACATCTCATTCCTCCAACTTAGTCAATCATACAAGCCCATTTATCATTTTATCTTTCTTCTCATAACTCACTCACAAGGTTCATTTGATTCCCCATGAAGTGTCTCCTCATCACACCCTTTCATCCCACCAAACAACTTTTTTGGCTTAATTGGTCCAGATCTCTCCGTTAGAGATTCCGGCACATGGCACTACTTCACCGAATCGAAAACCCCTACTAAAGATCGTCCCTGTAATGTAACTTCTCTGCCATCCAACACCACCACCAACTTTTCTTTTTCTGTTGCTGCTGCCACCACTGTTGTCAACCATTTTCAACTACAAATGATTGGAAATACCATCTGAAACTCGCCTGTAGTCTGACCCACCACCACCAACTCCAATTTTCGTTGAGTTCGAGTTGTGAAGGAGAAATGGAGAAAATGTTTTCAAAAAAGAAAAGAAAGTGAGAAGAGAGAGGGAAGAAATCACTTCCCTTGAGGCATCGCAGGACAGATTGAGAGCTTGAAGCAGAGTGTGAGAAGTCCTATTCGATTCATCAATTCTTTCAGAGGATTGGGAGTGTTAGGCAGAGAACTTTAACAATTCACGAAAAGGGCTCAACAGAGATGTAAATGCTCCGCATATTGTGCAAGCAATCAAGGGGTAGACGAGAATGTTGTTAGTTAAACAACACAAGCAACAACCAATCCCAATGCGAGAAGTTCGAATGCTTCTAGGAGAGTATTGAGGTCAAGTTCGAGAAGGGCATCTAATCCACAAAGAGTGTTGGATTCTTCGCACAGAGGTGAAGGTTCTTCTAGCCTTCTTCATAATCCAGGCATCCCCAGCTGCAAGACATGATGCCCAAGCTCAACCTATTGTTGTTATTATTGAGGATAGTGATAGTGCTCCTACAGGTTGGGCTACTAATATGGATTTAGATTTTGTAGTGTATTTCTTTTCAGATGGTTCCAGAGTTTCAAAAGTCGAAAGTGGCCTTCATCGTTGTAGAAGGAGGAGGTTAAATGATGATATGAGCTTTCATTGAAGGTAATGTGAGTTTCATAGGCCTTCATTTGATAATATTTATTTATGATATCTCGGTGTTACTTGAGGGACATGCCACTCAAGGGGCATTTGATAACCAATAAATCCCAAAAACTCAGTCACCATCCTCTTCAAAATGAGTGCTAATTAAAAATTGGTTATTTGATTAACAGTCCCTTTTGCATGTTGAATCCATTACCTGGATCCATCAGTAAAATAACCAATAAATCGAGAAAATTTTGGTATATGCTCCTCATAATAGCGATTGCTAATTCAAAATTAGGTATTTAATTACACAGTCCAATGTCGCATGATTAAACTACAACATTACAATTCAATCAATCACCATTCATTTATGCAAAATCAGACAATGGGGTTTATTAAAATTTCAGAGTAAACATTTGAATATCAATTTCAGGGAATACAAGAAAGCGTGTTCTAAGGTTTTGAGCTACAACGGGTTTAGTTCAAAATTGAGAGTAAACATGTAAAGTGTGAAATGGAACAAAAGATAACATACAGAAATGATGAAAAAAATTTGAATTTCGAAGGTACCCATCATCAAGCAAATTCACATAATGGATCCTCCGAACAGCTCCAACTCCAATTCCCACTCTCCCCTGACTGCCTCCCACCACGATTAGAGGACACCTAACACCCATCGATAACCACCTCACTCTGCTCTTCACTCACTCTGGAACTAAGAAGTCACGCCCCCATGTCCTTTTTTCTTTCTCTCCCTCCCACTCCCTTTCTTCTTGATTTAGTTTTCCTTGGCACCATCCATACCAACAACCCCAACCACTCTTGTCTGCTTCGAGAAAGAAGAGGATTTTTTCGTTTATATTTTCTAAAGATGAATCCGTATTTCGAGGTCTACTTTTTTATTTATCATAGGATTTTTTTGGAGATATATGAAAATTTTGAGCCATTAATTTTTCCTCAAGATACATGTTTGTATATGATATTCACATAATTATTACATAATATATCCCTTAATTTATATATGTTAGTGTTTCGATTGTTATATTTTATTCTTATTATTTAATTTTCATGTATTTGTAGGAATTTAAGCGTGAACGATGAAATCGCATTAAGGCGACAATTTAATGAATGATCAATTGATTGATTATAGCGGTGGTACAAAGTAGATGGTCACATATCTAAACCTAACCCAAATAAACCTATGTCTAACTAATTTAATCGAAGCCTAAATCCAAAATGATAACCTAAAAACCCAGGCCCAATGCCTTTTGGAGAACCCAAGCCCAAGAAAATATGAGAACCCTATTTAGCTCTCCCCATTTTGGAGAAAAGCTCATTTCTCTCTTCTTCCACGTTCTTTCTCCCCTCCTCTCTTTTCCAGCCACCACTCCAATCCACCCTGCCAGGAATCCTCGCTCGATAGGAGAACCGGCAGCGCGATCATCCCGCCAACACCACCTCCTCCTCGTCCTCCACCATCAGCCGTCACCTCGCCTTCCTCCCTCACACGCTCTTCCTCGCTGGCTAGGGAGACGCCACACCCTGTCCATCGTAGACATCATCAACTCCTGCGTCAACACAACCACACACAACCACCGCCCATGTCCCTGTCGCAAACCACCGTAACAACACCGCCCACGACCCCCCTGTTCCACATTCTTCTCATGTTTTCGTGTCTATCTCTTCACCTCGCCACCGTCCAGCATCCACACCGCCAAGCACCACCATCAGACGCCACCACCTCCTCCTTCTTGCTTCCCTCTTTCTCAGCCACCGCCCTGTTTCCCTCCTCCATTCTCACCCTCTTCGGTATCTCTCTTTGTTCATCCTTCTCCCCACCCTCTCTCTTGCAAGGACAGGAGCTCGTCGGAGAAACAAAGCTCGCAAGCAGTAGCAGAAACAGGGAGCCAATGGCATGACAGCTCAACGGTTAGAGCTTGGTGGATGGTACCATTAGGTCATGGGTTCAAACCCAGCTTGCGACATCTTTATGGGTTCTGGGATCCTATAAATACCCTGCTTGCCTTTCAAAAAAAATAGAGAACGCCTCCCTGTTTCACCGTCCTTGTTCCTCTTCCTCCTCCGCGTATTTTTCTCTCTCGTGGTTTCCTCACCCTCTATCTGTCTTCTTGCAGGTACCGGAGTTGTTCGGAGGAAGAAAGATCGCGCGAGGAGCGCGGCTCGCTGGAGACGAAAACCAGAGGAACGCGCGACTGTTCTGGCGGGAAACAACTGTTTTTCAAACAATTTCACTATTGGCACCCCCAATTTCTGTAAGAGCCACCGTAGTATACTTGCAACAATTTTTTGGGATTCGCGTCCGTGCATAGATGACTTCCACCTCCATTGATGTTGTGACCACCGCCACCATGATCTTCTAGACCCCACGCCGAGGCGAAGATGAAACCACAGGGTTTCCTAGAATTTGTCGTATCTTAATTTATTGTTTTCCATATACTTGAACATTAAACACATTTGATTTCTGAGTTTCAATAATTTGCTTTCACCGATTATATCCGGATTAATTATCTAGACTAGTCGGTAGTTAGAAGTACCCTTTGTTGATATTCAAAGCCTGCTTTAATCAATTAATCTGAATCTATGATTGTGTGTGCCGTAAGAAGACATGCAATGCTAGGGGTTTAGAATTAGTTAAAATAAATCTGTGATTGTGTGTGCCGTAAGAAGACACGCAATGCTAGGGATTTATACCTTTGCTGAAATCAATTGCGAACTTAGATTAATCTTTGGATTAGTCATGTTAATTTTTGAAAACAATAATTTGGATTACACAAATCTCGAAGAACCTGTGGTGGATTCGATGTCTCAGCCCATTATCTTATCACCTTACCAATTTAATTTTAGTTGTCAATTTCATTTTCTTTTAATTTAGTAATTTACATCTGCTGTAACCCCCAACTCTAAATTAGTTTAAATAAATCTTAGAATTTGATTGTCTGTCAATCCTCGTGGGATCGACCCGTATTTGCCACTGTCTATAGTTAGACAGTCGTGCACTTGCGGTATTACAAGTAGGATTTATTAGCTTATTAATTTATGTTAATAAAATCTTAATCAAGTTTTTGGCACCGTTGTCGGGGATTGTAACGGTACAATCGAAATCTAGGGTTGTTTTTGCTAGTTTATAAATTACGTTTAATTTTCTTGTTAGGAACAGTGTTACGAGCCATTTTCTTATTTGTTTTATTTGCTTTAGTTTGAATTGTTTTTTTGCATTTATTTGCAGCGATCACACACATAAGAGCTCAAGTGGGAACGAAGTGAAATTTTGTGATTCGCGAGGAAACTCTCTTCTACCCGGCGTCGCAAGTAACCCGAAAGAGGTTCATGCCGGAGGTAACTTCTACCCACCGCATCTGCACACGGTTTCTGTGTGATCACTTGTGTTTAGCGTGTTTTAGGTAGTATTGTATGCAAATTTTAATAGTTGCAAGATTGAGTTGAAACTTCCGTGCCCTCTCCCGCGGATATGTTAATCACCGTCTATTTTAGGGTTAGGAATCTAGGCCTTCACTATTTAAAATTTGTAACAAGATAATTATCTAGGACAGGTGTGACGCTCATAGGAACCCTCTTTGGACGTTTGATAACTTAAAGTGGTCGAGTGAAGGAACATATCTCATCTGGGAACAATTTTTGAACTGGCATTTCACTTTGAGCTAGAGAGTGGAAAAATAGGCAGGAGCAACTCTGTAGTGGCGGATTGATAGGAAATTATCGTGCCTCCCCCACGGTTAGGTAAATTGAATTGAATATCAGCCCTGCATTAGTAAAGGACAGCTCTAAGGTCGTCTACCATTTATTTTGTGTGTGCATCATCTAGGTGTCACTTAGGGTTTCGTTGTTTTATCTTTTAGAGTTAGGTCATCTTCATATAGCAGTTAGGCTTGCATATAAAAAAATTTGAAGTCTATTTAGGACAACACTTTGAACCTTTGTTATCCATTAGTTTATGCATACCTGGGTGCATGATTCTAAGAGTAGACTTGTCCGACAAGAATTCGAAGAGTTCTTTGAAGTCCCCATTACCTATTTAGGTTTATCATCCTTGTCCACTGAGATGGCTGAGGGGAAGGCCTTTAAGGATTACTTTGTCCCTCTTCCTAGTAGTGTTCCATCTTGCATTGTCTTACCTGAGACAAATGCAAACAGTTTCGAACTCAAACCATCTATTATTCATCTCTTGCCGACTTTTTATGGTTTTGAGAAAAATGACCCTTATTTTCATGTCAAATAATTTCTTGACATCTGCGCTACCCTGAAGTACCAAAACTTTTCTGATGATTCGGTCCGTCTTAGGTTATTTCCCTTTCTCTGAAAGATAAGGCCAAATCGTGGTTAAATGCATTAGAGACAAGATCCATCACATCATGGAATGCATTGTCAAGAAAGTTCTTGACAAAATACTCCCCCATTCATAAAACGAATGCCCTCCGACGAGATTTATCTAATTTTCAACAAAAAGAGGGTGAACATTTCTATGAATGTTGGGAAAGGTTCAATGAGCTCATTGTCAGGTGTCCCCATCACGGATTTGAGAAGTGGCGGCTGGTTCAATACTTCCAAGACGGTTTAACCCCTCAAAACCATCGTATGATTTGATGCTACCAGTGGTGGGTCATTAATGAAGATGAGTGTCAATGAGATATGGGAATTATTTGAAACTCTTTTCGAAAATTCTCAGTAATGGGATTATTCGAGAAAGGAGTCTGATAGGCGTAAGGGTGGTATATATGAAGTTAGAGATACATCTGTTCAACCCCCTTCTGCCTCAAAGTTAGAGACGATTGTTATGACCATGACTCAAAAGATAGATGTACTCTTGAATTTGACTCAACATGCACTTCCCGCAAATGCTTCATTTGAAGTATGTGCTGCATGTTCAAGTCCTGGTCATTCAATAGATAATTGTGACTTGCAAAACGATTATCCTGCATACTATGCTGAGCAAGTCAACGTTTTTAATGCGATACGACGACCTGGCAATAATCCGCAACCTAACTATTACAATTCAGAGTTTGCCAAACATCCAAGTCTCTCCTGGGCCCATGGCCCACACCAAGGGGGACATGTTGTTGTCTCCCAAGCTCCTCAAGCCCCTAGCCCTGTTAGGCCCCACCATAACCAAATTCCTCCATCCAACACATCAAGTTTAGAGGAAACAGTTAATCGATTTTTGCAGCGCTCAGAAAGTATAATTGAGCAGAATTCTAAGGACATATCTGAGTTGAAAGCCATGACTCAACACCAATCTCAAGCCCTCAATAGACTTGAGATAGCTGTGAGTAAGATTACTCGGTCTTCTTCTGAGAGAGAACCAGGGAGATTTCCTAGTCAACCTGTTCCAAACCCAAATGGTCAATTCGCAGTTGGTAGTACATCTGAGTCCTGCAATGAAGATTTCAAATCTATTACTACCCTTAGGAGTGGAAAACAGGTTGACAATCGAGTACAAGTGTCTGATTTGAGTTTCGGTGCATCCACGTCTAAGTCAACGTAGGTTGCATCTCCATCTGACAAGGAGGCTAATAAAGCCTCATCTTCTAAAGACGCGCCTCTTGACTCTGACCCCACTCAGGCATCTTATTTTCCTAGGGCGCCGTTTCCATCACGGTTAGCTCCAGGAAAGAAAGGTGTGTAAACGACGTAATGGAAATTTTTAAACAAGTTCACATAAATATCCCATTACTCGATGCTATCAAGCAAGTTCCTAACTATGCCAAGTTTTTGAAAAATCTTTGCACACAAAAGGAGAAGCTCCATGTGCAAAATAAAGCCTTCCTCACCGAGCAAGTGAGCTCAATTATTCAACACAAAACCCCGCCTAAGTATAGGGATCCTGGTTGCCCGACTATTTCTTGTATTATCGGTGATCATGTGATAGATAAGGCATTATTGGATTTAGGGGCGAGTGTTAATTTATTGTCATATTCTATTTATGAGCAATTAGGTCTCGGTGGGTTAAAACCGACTAGAGTAACACTGCAATTGGCAGATCGGTCTGTCAGAGTCCCCCGTGGTGTTATAGAGGATGTGATTATCAAGGTTGAAAAATTCTATTACCCTGTGGACTTTATAGTTCTTGATACACAACCTGTTCACAATCCCTCTAATCACATTCCTGTCATTTTGAGTCGACCATTTTTTGCCACATCCAATGCCATTATTAACTGCAGGAATGGAATTATGAAATTGTCATTTGGCAACATTACCGTCGAACTCAACGTTTTTAATGTTAGTCAGCAACCTCCCGAGGATGTTTGTGAAGTTGACATGATTGAGAGTTCGGTGGAGAATTCCTTATTGCAGTCTGTATCAAATGATCCCTTAGCAACATGTTTGAATCACTTCGGTTTAGACTTCGATATTGATGATTCCATTAGGGAAGTGAATGTTTTGCTTGATTCAGCCCCTATTATGGATCCAGGTTACACATGGAAGCCTAAAATGGAACTCTTTCCACTCGGTGAGTCAAAATTGAACCTTTTTGCTGATACTATTCGGCTTTCTGACCCATTCCCTTTTTCGCTTGTTCATGATGACCCATTTGGCATATGTCCTCCTAGTGACTTCTAAATGAAGTCTAATCCTCAGTATTCCTTGGAGAGACTACATGCCATAGGTAGTGCTAATTCTAGGTTTGAGGGGGTGTTGTTGAGTTGTCTAGCTCATCATCTTTATGCAATTCATTTTGTTATGATGAGTCTGTACCACCTGATATATCTATAGATATACCTCTTTCCATCCCTTTAATAGTGAGTGACACTACCTATGTGGATCCCTTGTTCTTAAGGGATGATTTTAATTTTGACCATCCTATTGTGCAACACATTCAATATTTCGATTTGACACCAGACATAGGATGTCCCATTTTAGGAGTAGGAAATAGTCATTTGCAGGATATTCCTGTTGGTGACAACTTTCTACTCCAAATCCCTATGACTTCTTTACGACCGCGGGTTCGTTTGCACTTTCTCTATAATTTTGCATGGCGACTTCGTCATTTTAGGAATGCGTTAGTTTTTGTTGTGCTGCATGTAGGTGCTACTATATGTTGGACGGATCCTCAACTTTTTCGATTATTGTTATATGATCTAGTCAACATCATGGACTAATAAGTGTCTAGGTTTGGGGGAGTGTTCGCTATGCTCTTCCTCGTCATTTCATGGTACATTATTTATGAGGAAGAATATATGTCGGGCTGACGACATTAAACCAAGCGCTCCTAGGAGGCAGCCTAGCTTCAGTTGTGTCATTATGGTTAGTCTGGATTGATTTTTGAGTTCTTTCTAGTTGCATTTCACTCATACTTGTTAGCTCTGTAACAATTTTGACTTACAACTGATACATGTAATTTTTTTTCATTATTTCATTTGTATATCTTTTGTATCATGTATTGTTTTTATCAATTTATTATGATGAGTCCACGGTTCTTAAGTTGTTGAGCGTTCATTGGTGGACGATTTCGTCGAAATTGGTAAAAACTTTCCCATGGTAATATCACTCTAACTCTCCATTGAATACATAGTTAATTATGAATGTGTGAAAATTTTTCGATTTGAAAATGCATTCAAAATCTAAGTTCATTTCCAATGAAGAGGATGTGCATTCAAGTATGCCTTTAAATTTGAGAAATACATGCTTTCACTTGTCACTTTTATATATCAATAGGAAAACATACGGTTTGATATTATCTTTAATTTAAATATATTTCATGATATTTTTCGACTTGAACATTCTTGCACTATAAGCCAAGTTAGCATAATTTAAAGTTAATCAGTAAGATATTAACTAGAAAACTTTAGAATAATAGTGGAGACTTAACCCTATTGAGTTTTGAGACATTCTATTTTTTTAAGGGTTATTAAATAAATTCTGACTTTTCTTGAGTCCGCATTTTCTCGTTGATGATCTCATTATTCTTGTTTCTTTTATTGATTGCTTTGAGAATGGTGTTAAAATTGAATTATTACACTAGAACTTCTTATTTTATTTAGTTAAGATGTCATAATACCGACTAGATCTTAAGAAGTGATATAAGCATTTTTTTCTTCTTCTTTGAACCGTTCTTTAGCCTTTTAGCCTACCCAATGATAAATATCCGTTTGCAGCCCTTTGAACCTTTAAATCGACTTTTTCTTTGCTAACCCCATTTCCAGTACCTACTCCAGTTAGGGAGTAATATCCCATATTATTTTTATCCTTACCCAATGTCTCTGAGAATGTGTATGGTTAATGTATTTTTGAAATAGGCAAATAAAAATAGTTGAAATTAAATATTCCATGAATCCTCAGGACTGAAATGTTTTATTGTGCAGAAAGGGAAAACATGTATACAAGAAAGAAAGAAAAAAGATATATGAAGAAGAATTTCGAAGGAAGAAAAATTAATGGTGTACAACATTGGTTTATTTTTCAGAGCCCCATGTGCTTATTAAAGGGTGTATCCATTCTTAGAGAATTTTTCATATCCTTTTCCATTCTTGTTAGCCAAAATCTTAGCCTCATTACAACCTAATAAAGAACTAATTGATCTTAAGTAAAAGTTTGGTTCATAAACGTGGATATTAAAATAAACAAGAACTATGACGTGTGATTCAACATTCTCAAAGTAATTGATATTCCTGTCCATGAGATCATATTCATTTCATTCTTTGAAAAGTCTGTTTTTTCATGATTATTATATGTGAAATGTTTGTCTTTCCATATATTATTCTCTTTCTCACATATAAACCGAGTGATAACTAACCAATCTCTGAATGATTCATTTCTTAGTGACAAGAGAGATTTGTAGTCGAAACGTACAATTCAAAGGTTATCTAGTCGTATCTTTGCTGAGAAAAATAAAGTTATGTTGATAAGGCCATGCACACACACACTTCAAGTTGGGAATAATTGATGAAATTTATTTAACCTTTGGGTATTATTAAATTGTTGCGAGACTCTTTGATATATTATTGTGAGACTGTTAGCTGTTTTCAAATTTTTTTGGCAATTAGATTCTTACTCTGAGGATAATAGATCGAGTTACCATATTTTGGAAATTTATTGAGTCATAATGTTTGTGGGTAACATTTCTGAAAATCCTCACGAGACTATAACTCTTCCACTAGAGGTAATCTAGGGGTTTAAAGCTTTGTTACACGTTTAAGGTAAGTGCAACCGATGATTCCTGCGAAAGTGAGTTAGAATTTTATTTCTATTGTTTTGCTCGAAGACTAGCAAAATATAGGTTTGGGGGTATTTGATATATTCACGTAATTATTACATAATATATCCCTTAATTTATATATGTTAGTGTTTCGATTATTATATTTTATTCTTATTATTTCATTTTCATGTATTTGTAGGAATTTGAGCGTAAACGATGAAATCGCATTAAGGCGACAATTTAATGAATGATTAATTGGTTGATTATAGCGGTGGTACAAAGTAGATGGTCACATATCTAAACCTAACCCAAATAAACCTAAGTTTACCTAATTTAACCTAAACCCAAACCCAAAATGCTAACCTAAAAACCCAAGCCCAACGCATTTTGGAGAACCCAAGCCCAAGAAAATAGAATAACCCTATTTAGCTCTCCCCATTTTGGAGAAAAGCTCATATCTCTCTTCTTCCACATTCCTTCTCCCCTCCTCTCTTTTCTAGCCACCACGCCAATTCACCCTACCGGCAATCCTTCATCGATAGGAGAACCGATAGTGCGATCATCCTGCCACCACCACCTCCACCATCAACCGTCACCTCGCCTTCCCCCTCACCCGCTCTTCCTCGTTCACTAGGGAGACGCCACACCCTGTCCATCGTAGATATCATCAACTCCTGCGTCAACACAACCACGCACAACCACCGCCCTTATCCCTGTCACAAACCACCGTAACAACACCGCCCACGACCCCCCTGTTCCTCTCTTCTTCCCCTGTTTTTGTGTTTATCTCTTCACCTCGCCACCGTCCAGCATCCACACCGCCAAACACCACCATCAAAGGCCACCACCTCCTCATTCTTGCTTCCCTCTTTCTCAACCACTGCCCTGTTTCCCTCCTCTATTCTCACCCTCTTCGGTCTCTCTCTGTTCATCCTTCTCTCGGCCCTCTCTCTCTTGCAAGGACCGGAGCTCGTCGAAGGAACAAAGCTAGCAAGCAGTAGCAGAAACAGGGAGCGCCTCCCTGTTCCTCTTCCTTCTTCGCGTATTTTTCTTTCTCGTGGTTTCCTCACCTATCTCTGTCTTCTTGCAGGTACCGGAGCCGTTCGGAGGAAGAAATATCTCGTGAGGAGCGAAGACAAAGAAGCTCGCGAATAGCGTGGCTAGCTGGAGACGAAGACCAGAGGAACGCGCGACTGTTCGGGCGGGAAGCAAATGTTTTTCACACAATTTTTCTATTGGCACCCCTAATTTCTATAAGAGCCACCACAGTACACTTGCAACAATTTTTCGGGATTCGCGTCCATACAGAGATGACTTCCACCTCCATTGATGTTGTGACCACCGCCACCATGATCTTCTAGACCCCATGCCGAGGCGAAGATGAAACCACAAGGTTTCTTAGAGTTTGTCGTATCTTATTTTATTGTTTTCCATATATACTTGAACGTTAAACACATTTGATTTATGAGTTTCAATAATTTGCTTTCACCGATTATATCCGGATTAATTATCTAGACTAGTCGGTAGTTAGAAGTACCCTTTGTTGATATTCAAAGTCTATTTTAATCAATTAATTTGAATCTATGATTGTGTGTGCCGTAAGAAGACATGCAATGCTAGGGGTTTATAATTAATTAAAATAAATCTGTGATTGTGTGTGCCGTAAGAAGACACATAATGCTAGGGATTTATACCTTTACTGAAATCAATTGCGAACTTAGATTAATCTTTAGGTTAGTCGTGTTAATTCTTGAAAATAATAATTTGGATTACACAAATCTCGAAGACCCTGTGGTGGATTCGATGTCTCGGCCCATTCTCTTATCACCTTTCCAATTTAATTTTAGTTGTCAATTTCATTTTCTTTTAATTTAGTAATTTACATCTGCTGTAACCCCCAATTCTAAATTAGTTTAAATAAGTCTTAGAATTTGATTGTCTGTCAATTCTCGTGGGATCGACCCGTATTTGTCACTGTCTATAGTTAGACAGTCGTGCACTTGCGGTATTACAAGTAGGATTTATTAGCTTATTTATTTAGGTTAATAAAATCTCAATCAGTATATCGAGGTCATCTGTGGTTAATTGTTTGAAGGGCATTTTGGTAATCAACACCAACATTTTGACAGTTAATGCACGTTTACTGCTAGTCTTGGGAGAGATTGCAATAGTGATTAATGATGGAAGTAACCTATAATCAACTATTTATGATAGGTGGCAAATCGCAAATAACTCAATTTTCTTGTCCACATATGATTGTTGTAAAATCGTCATCCATATTCTATATAAAAGGAGAAAACAATTGTTTAGAAATCAACCAAAACAATTCATTCCTTCAATCTCAACTTCTTCTCTATTCTTCTTATCAACTCCCTATTTTTCTCCAATTGAAGGATTCAAAATCTTTATGGTCATATTCGCGTGTCGTTAGATGGAATTCATCAATTAAAGATCCCTCAAAAACACAAAATAGAGATATTTCAATGTCGATGTCCATGGGAGATATTCTAACATTGCACATTTTATTTTTGCCATGAGATATTCAATGTGGGATTACAAACAACATCAATTCATTTTTCTTGTTTACTTTTAACTGCAAACTCCAACGGATTAGAGTTGACAGATTTTAATGTAGAATACACGCGAGTTCACTTGATAATAAGGTGAACATATGATAGATTCTATGCCAATGAGATACTAGCTCAACTGGTAGATTTGTGACGGATGGTATCACAAGTTCAGGGTTCGAACCTTGCTTATGGCATTTGGGGTGGGAGGTGTTAAAGTGAAAAAAAAATATGATAGATTCTATCCCTAAGCCTTGGATTTGCAGGATATACTCTTGCAATCATACATAAAGGACATAGTAATTTAGCTCAATTGAAAACACAATTATTCCATTAATGTCAGACCTGACATGGAGCCATCATGATGCAATTGAAAATCTGTACGAAACATTATCTAATGCAAACAACAACACAAAATTGATATTCTTTACAGTATCTACAGTTTTCATAAGAGAAACGAATAAACTGGAGTACTTCAAATCTTCATGAATAGTCTTGCTAAGTGAGTCGTGCTCTGCACGTTTATTGCCTTTCCATGTCCAAGTAATAGAGATTGCCTCACCGGAATCTTGATAAAAAATCATTGGTGAGTATAAAATGAGACAAAGGTCATGTGGAGGAGTGCGCAATACATTGCATGATAGATTTGGGACGAGCTATTGCATAGCGCCTACATCAAATGATACTCAATTGTTCTGTCTGTTGCAAGTACATACATTCGGATTGAACCTGCAGCCTCATAATGTGTTCGTGTTGAATTTCACCTATCTTGATAACTGAAACGAATAGAAAGAAGGTGAGCTATATGCAACAAATGCAGGACACTTATTTCATAAATAAATAGATCAATAAATGCAAAATACCCAAACACATACGGATTGATCACGTTTTGGAAAGTCGCTAATGAATTGGGAATATTTCCTCTGAAATTCTGACTAAAAATCCTGCAGGACAAATAAAGTAACAAAAAATAATTAAAAAAGAAGAGAAAAGAAAAGAAATTAGAGGTAGAAGCTTTAGATTATTTACCCTATTAAGCTAACTTGGATATCAACAAATATATGCAACCCATATAATTCAAGCAAGCAAGACATAATTCATGTTACTATTAAACATAACAAAACATAAGCCACGACACCTACAGTTGTGGAGACGGACAGGAATAGTTGTAGCGTCCAGTAAGGGGCTGAAACATAGAGGACAATCCTCAAATGGCTCTTTCTTGATGGGTTGTTTCTTTTCCTCTGACATTGTATTGATTGTCATAAAAAACCAGCAATCAATAAACTACCATAGAATTAGTACTCAAATAGAAACACACATCAACGGAGTCGTAACTTTTAGGACTCGATATAATTGGGAATGAGACAAATCTTCACTTAGTTACACCTCCCACACATGATGTTTGGTGTGGATATGAATCTTTCATATAAAAAAATTTCAACTTTTTCCGTTATATGTGAGGAAAAGTAGCGTGGTAATGGAGTTTGGTGAGTGCATCAATGATGCAATGAATTGGGAGTTTGTAGAATTATCCAGGGTTTTGAAGGTGGTATGTTGGGAAATCAGAAGGATAAATGGATTCAAAAAGAGGATAAGAGCAATGGTTTTTCGGTGCGTTCCCTCCCTTCTAGATGGACTATGAATCTCATCTTGATTTTTCAGTAAAGTTGGTATGGAAAAATAGTGTGAGATGATTATTTCAAAATAAATTTTCAAGACTTTTTGCCTTATATGTGTGAGGAAAGGTAGTATGGTAACAGAGAGTTTGGTAAGTGCATCAATGATGCAATGAATTGGAAGTTTGTTGAATTATTTAGTGTTTTTGAAGGAGTTACGTTGAGGAAGGATAAATGGATCTGGAAAGAGGATAAGAGCAATGGTTTCTCGGTGTGTTCGCTCTCTTCTAGATTGACTATGAATCTCATCTTGATTTTCCTAGTGAAGTAGGTATGGAAGAATGGGACTCGCCCAAAGTTTCTTTCTTTATGTGAATGGTTGTTTGGAATAAAATTCCAACCAGGTTGAGCCAGCTCATAGAGGTATGGACATCAATGTCACTCCTGTGTGAGTTTCTTTGAGAATGGGGCTCATCTTCATCTTCTTCTTCATTGTGAGTGGTAAGTTTGGCTTAGAGATATCTGACAAGAATATTTAGTTTATATTGTGTGATGCTAGCATCCATTGAGAAGTTATTGCGCTCGTGGAAGATACCGAATCATATTATCCATAAAGGGATAATTTAATAGAAGCTGATCCCTTTTGCGATATGTTAGGTGGTTTGATTAGAACGTAATTCCTGAATGTTCCAGAATAAAGCTTCTAATTGGGATACAGTCGGTATGGAGATTTTGATTTTATTGTAGAGTTGGGTATCTCATCATCTGTCTTTAAAGGGCCTATATTGACTCTTTGTATGCTAATTGGAATTCATTGATAGTCTCAAATGAAGCACTAATATGTTTTTTTTTTGAATAATAAGGTTTGTTTTCATATAATAATTAATAAAAAATTATAATTCAATCCTTCAACCAAAACATGCATCATAAAAAGTATTACTTACATATCCAACGCGCCATCCCATCATCCCATAGGCTTTCTCTAAACATGTATGCTGCAGTCCATTGTACATGAAGCAACTGCACAAGTAAATACTATTTACAACTTCAAATATAAGCATAATAGACTTGAACAAGACAACTACTATTTACAATTTGAGCAAAAGCACTTGAAAATTTGAAGACACATATAGAAATTCATCCACTGAAAAATACTTAATGTTAAAAGCTTGAAACTCTAAAGAAATGTTTAAAGCCTCTAGTATATGGAAAGGCATTAAGCGAGCATACAACAAGCTTTTCAGAAGAAACCTTAAGAAGATTTTTTTTTCTTTATTACAACATTACCTTCACCATAATTCATATCTATACAAAGCAATTAAAGCGGACTAGGGCATGCAATGCTCACAGTTGAGAGTTAATCTACTATAAGGCCACTGGGGCTTACTAACTTTTAGTGTCGTGCCATTGGTAGCCTGCTTGGATGGTTAAGGCTATGATGGTTTAACCCCCACATCTTGGGTTCTATACCCACCGGGGGCACGCTTGCCTTTCAAAAAAAAAAAATTTCAGTGTCGTGTGACTTGTTCTTATGCCACATGTTTAGCTTCTAACATCCAACGGTCGAACCTAAATCCAAAATTAGGGAAAGTCAGGCCTATAGTTCTCAACCAAATGTTTATCCCAACTGTTACCCTTGCCCATTTGATTCCTGATTCCTACTCCGAAGCAAAGGATGTCACTCCTCTATAGTCAACCAACCATCATATCTGCCTAACATACACAATGATCAGGTTTGAACTATCCCTCTTTTTCACTATATTTTTAAGCCTTCGTAGAGTTTTGGGCTTGAAACAGGGCTTGAAGGTTTATGAAAGTTTGTTTAGTTTCTGGTTTTGGGGATTTTTTTATTTTGGTTTCTTTAGCTAATATCATAAATGGGTTCAATTTGGTTCATTTTTTAATACCTATTTAGATCTTGGTTCTTTTTTCTATTGGTTCACCATCCAATGAAGGAGCCACATGATGTTTTAGTAGGCACATTTACCCCACTTGCAAATTAGAATTTGGTCTCTCCTGTTATAATAAGGGCATTAATCTTCATAACCACATCACGTGACATGTATGTTACAATTGACCGGGATGGTCAGCTGAAAAAAAGGACCAATATCTAAACAGGCAATGAAAAGGATACCAAGCTCATTAATGGCATTAGCCAAGAGACCAAAATAAATAAAAATCCCCCGTTTAAAATTGGGTGGTCAATGTTAACCCAAGGTTTTTTTATAACTCTCCTTCAAAGCTATTTCTTGGATGGAATGGATGGCTGGGGTGAGAAGGTATGCCAAGGTGAGGGGAGTTGTCCTCCATGGGATTAAAAAAAGTATGGCTTGAGAAGTGGTGGGGGGTTGAAATTCAGTAAATTTGGTAACGATCTCTAGATTCTCTTTCGAGATCTTTTTGTATATAGTAAGTTTGTTTCCCTACATGTTTAAAAAAAAAAAAAAATAACATAGATGGTTCATCCAGACTACCCAAGCCATCTGGACACTAATTTCTAGTAAAAGGAAAAATCTGCAACCGGCTTAACAAATCTCAGCCCAAATGTCCATAGTATTAGCTATTTACTGCAATGCTCCATAGTATTAGCTATTTACTGACAGTTGATTGACAAAACAACATTACGATCGAAGGCATTAAATGAATATAACCACTTTCTATTATGAGCAGAAAAGCTAACAATCGTGTTACCCAACACAAAGGTGGGACATAAGTTTTATCAATAACTACCGAACATTTAGGACAATAACAAAACAACACTCGAATGCAAAAGTAAGTAGTAGAAGAATTATCATTTACCATTTTTAGCAATTCCCTCCAATCTCCACAGTAATCATACCACAAGGGATCGTCTCTGTCGAGAAAATGCATCTAATAATTTTGCATCATTAGCCTGAAAGAATTAAAAACTTATTTTCATCAATTTTGGAAGAAAAAAAAATCATATAATAGTAGTGAAAGAATTGTTCACAAACTTAGTCTAAAATAAAGAAATTCATTCTTAGATCCAAAATTAGTAAAACATTTTGAGACTTGTGCATGAAAGGAGTCATCTTTCTATGATCAAACTCTAACCTGAACAAAATGTTGGAGAAAAAAACCTTTTCGCTGGGGTGGATAGTTGTACATGTATATTGCAGATTGAAAATGGATGAAGCATTAGCATCCAAGGATGCATAAACAATGAGCTCATAAGCATTGAGATCCAGAGAGGAATTTCCTTTCACTTTGGGCTTGGTAATAGGCCAAACTTTGGCATGATGTGTGGGTGAGGGATACTCCATTTAGAAGCTTATTCCCCAGACTTTGGAGTATGCTTGTGTCCGAAAGAGATGGAGAGGAATTTTTTGGATGGGGACCTACATCCTGATTCGATCTCAATAATCTTCAAGTAGTGGAAGCAACAAATTTGCTAACTCTGTTTCTACAAAGTCTATTTTGGAGGAAGAAGATCATTGCTTTCGGAGTTGACAACTTCTTAGATTTATGATAAGTTAATCCTAGTCTCAGTCCAATCGTTAAGACTTCCTTTTTGGTTTGGTACGAGACTCTCCCTCCAAACATCAACCTCTTCATGCAACATCAATAAATTAATTGATTTTTTGAGGTAGTTGAATCTAAACCTCATATTACTGTCAAGGATAAACTTCCAGGGGAAATTATCTGTGGATTGAAAATAGGTAGGATATGTAAGGTGTTATACAGCTTTGAAGCTTCGTCAGGTGCAATCAAGAAAACACTAATCTAGGTGAAATATAGGATCATCTCTCTTATGCCTTTGATGTGGTTAAAGCTATCAATGGAGGAAGAGATGATCTCTCGTGGCAACTGAATATGATATGGAACGAATATGCCTATTCTTAGTTATTTTGTTTCATTCATAGATCACTACTATGCTTATTCTTAGTTATTTATTTCGATTGGGTCTAACTCATTTTGTTCTCAGGTATAAAAACTATGTTGCCCACAACCTAGTAGCCGCTGCAAAAAAAAAAACTCATGACTGTGTAGAGATGAATCAAACTCCTATCAGTGCAACTGAAACTATGTGTCCCATATGCCAACATCATAAGAAAGCGATGAGATTGAAGAAGCATATCAAGTTCTACCACATGCAAAGCATCTAAACATCGTGACAAAAAAAGGTTCAATTGGTAAGAATAGTATTTAAACAATATATCTTTAATTGAGACGTTTGGTTGGCAATTAGGAATCTTCAGTTTTTTAAATCTTAAAAATTAAATTCGAGTGTTAGGGCTCTTAAAGTATTTGAAAATACAAGAAAATGATAGATTTACCTAATCTTAGATTTGTAAGTTTTTTGCCCCGTTTTTATGAATTGTTTTGAGAATATCCTCCTTACTTATTACTTTTAATTTCAAAAGTGCAAACGAGGGACCACATGTTTAGCTATCGACATCTGCACATCTTTTATTTTTGTTTTTATGCTATTATTTTATTGTTTATTTTTTGGCATTGAATTTCTCTTGTATAGGCTTCATATCTCCATCTTGAGTTAGACCTCGATCACCAACTTGGATTGGTATCATTAAACCGGATCCAACCAAAAAAAGAAAATTGTTCAATTTGAAATTTGTAGCCAAACACAACCTCTTATCAGAAAAAAAAAATTGTTCAATATGATATAATCAAAATTTGTGTGTGTGTGTGTGTGCGCACGCGAGAGAAAGGGGGTGGTGGAGAGGGGGCAATGTTTTTTTTTTTAAGTTCCTGATTTTTAAATACATGATGAAATCATGTGACTCGAATCTTATCAATTTTCATGTAATACGTATTTACTAAATGACTTTCTTCTTGTATGAAGCATCAAGCAAGACTTACATAAGAAACATATATAGTGTAGCACATAAGCACAAATGCATTGTTTCTATCTTCTATTGTTTATATAAGGAGTAACTCCAGTTTCAATAGATTAACGATTTTGAAATTTTGTTAACAATCGAGGCCACCATCTACTTGCATGTACATTCTCCAATAGCATCAATGAGAGTACGAATGATTGAACAATTTGTCATCATGGCAAAGACTAATAGCTAAATGTAACTTTACGTCTACTACCAGTACATGGAAAATATTAAAATGGTTCACATGGTAGGTTAGTACCTTTCAAATATGTTGGGATTGAACCTGTGGCCTCATTGCTTGTACTCCAACACGTGGATGTTGCAGATTTTGTGCCTTGATAGCTAAAATGAATTGAAAAAATATCAGTTTCTATGCACCAAAAAACTTATTCATAATAAATATGGTGACTGGAGTTTCTTCGCAAAAACATTTTACAACATATGACTATGGGCTTGTTAGTTAATCACATATAGCCTAATTTCATTAGGTTACGTAAATCTTTTTATTCTTGTTCAGCAACCAAAAGTATAGCCTAATCCCCGATTTGGGTCTCAACAATCTTGTATCCAGAGCAAATAAAGGTTTGTTTTAGTTGATAGCAACGTCATGTTCACAATACATAATTGGATGCGAGGAGTTTAACTTACAGCAATATTGTCTTATTGATTTAAGCAGAGAGGTGCATTGCTTTGATAACAACAGATCAAAGTTAAAATTCCTTTTAGTTGAGAAGTGGACCATCTTCTTTTCCAGGATGTGTATTAACTGGACAAGAATGAACTCTTTATCGGTGATTCCTTGGAAACCCTTTAGTTCATGCTTTGAATCATAACACCTATATCTTAAATGGCGAACTATAATTGGATATGAAAGGAACAATGATGTCTAACATGGACAAAATTGAGTTAAATAAGATCACAAATGAGCAAATTTTCAATCATCGAACAAGCAGGTTTTCCAGTATCAGTCGACCTCAGACTTCGCATCTTAACGTACATAATCTACCTTACATTATACAATAGAATTTACACATATCTGAACATGGAAACAACACAAGTTTGTTAATGCGTATTCAAACATAATGTGATAAATGCAAATTGAATTTAATATCTGGACCCATCAATATGATAACCAACAAATCAGCACATTTCAGACATGCTCCTCATAATTCAAAATTAGATTTTTAATAACAAAGTCCCATTTTTGATGATTGAACTCCATTTCAATTCAATCAATCACCTTGGGCGTATGCAAATTTAGTTCAGGTAATGGGTTTTGCCAAATTTTGAGATTAAACGTGTAATTATCAGTTTCTCTTGGTGTATGCAAAATCTGACAATGGGTATTGTTGAAATTTGAGAATAAACATGTGTTCAGAGTAAACATGAAAAATTGGAGTTATCAGTTTCTTTTAATTAATTGAAGAAAACAATGTTGTAAGGTTTTCGATCTACAATGGGTTTTGTTCAAAAGAGATTGTAAACATGTTAAGTCTGAACTAGAACAAACAGATCAACAACAAAAGATTGGATTTTGAATATACCCATCATGCAAATCCACAGACTGGATCACCTGAAGAGGTTTAACTCCAATTCCCACTCTCCCCAGACTGCCTCCCACCACAGTTGAAGCCCTCACACCCATCGAATCGATCAACTTCTCGATCTGCTCTTTGCTCGCTCTGGATCTAAGAAGAGAACTGGCGATGCTCTCTAGGTTGGCTTTTGGTTTTTGGTTGCTTAGAACTGAACATGGTTGGACTTGGACGGTTTTATGGTGTGTGAGTGTTGGTTCCAAATTTTGCATGGGAAATACCGTGCGCTATGTGCCACCACTTATTAATTGAAAGGAAAAAGGGTAAAAGCAAAATAGATGATGTCGATTCACCCACCAATGCAACTTATTTTAAATCATCAATTGAGTTTTGCAGCCACCACCACCGAATCCACCACCTATGCCACACCACCAAATTCTAATGTGTCACACCACCAAATCAATGTATTTTTTATTTTTTGACGTACTAACCCACATCACTAATTTAATTCATTATTTCTCCCTTCACAAGAATAACAACGACAACATGACTTGCTGCAACCGATTGCGAGGGATGTTGAAAGACGACTGGCGACGATGAGAAATAGAGGAGATGTGGCTGCGATGGTGGTTGTCTCTTCTTCCCTTCACTCCCAACTTCCCTTTTCTTCCCTCCACTACACCATCCATCACATCGTCCGTCTAATTCTCCAATCAGTGCCCATCCATCATCAACCCACTCTTTCTTCTTCTCCCACACAGCCATTGTTGCCACTCTTCTTCTTCCTTTCTCCTTTCCCTTTCTGTTTTCTGTTTTTTTCTTCGCCCTTCGGCGGCCTATGCGATGATGGGTTCCCCACTCGCAGCGGGCAGTGCGAAGGATAAAAAAATAAAAATAAATAAATAGGGAGAGGTGTCGCCATGAGATCCAAAAAATTTAATTGGGGTGAAGAAGGGGAACTGAGGAAATAAGAAGAGGGAGTCAAGCATGGAGAGACTTTGTAGGTTCAAAGTGGAAGTGGAATGGGAGAGAGTGTGGAGTGAAGAAGAGGAAGTTGGGATTAAGAGGGTGTCTATGGAGCGAAGAAGGGGAAGTTGGGAGGGAGAGAGAATTTGAATTTGAGAGGGGCAGAATTTAGGTCTTGCCCGTGGGAGAAAACAAAATTAGTTTGATGGTATGAGACAGTAAAATTAGATTGATGGGATTGAAAGAGTGTCTGTGGAGCGAAGAGAGGAAGTTGGGAGTGGAGGGAGTCTATGGAGTGAAGAAGATGATACTTTGAATTGGGGAGGGGAAGATCTTAGATTTTGCCCATAGGAGAGAAAAAATTAGATTGCTGGTATGAGACAGTAAAATCTGTGGTGTTTAAAAGTTGTTGCCTAAGAAATATCAACTAAAAACTGATAGATGCTATCCCTTCTTTTTCTCTTCTCCATCCTTATTACTCTTTCATTTGTTTCCTATCCTCAATGTAAGCACAAAAGCCTTTGGATATTTCCAGTCGCACAACATAAAGTAGTAATTTAGCTCAACTGAAAATACAATTCAATGAAAATCTGTACGAAACATTATCTAATGCAAAATTGATATTCTTTACAGTATCTACAGTCTTTATAAGGTAAAAAGAGAAACTGAATTTTGATTCACAACAATTATAGGAAAAATAAAATGAAAATGAAACAAATAAACTGGAGTATTTCAAAATCTTCCTGAATAGTCTTGCTAAGCTTGATTCGTGCTCTGTACGTCTATTTCCCTTCCATGTACAACTAATAGAGATCGCCTCTCCAGAATCTTGCTAAAAAAATCACTGTGAAGTATAAAGCTGGATAAGGTCGTGGGGGAGTGCGCAATACATTGCATGATAGATTTGTGACAGAGTAGTGCATGGTGCCTACATCGAATGATACTCAATTGTTCTGTCTGTTGCAATTACATACATTTGGATTGAACCTGCAGCCTCACAATGTGTTCAAGTTGAATTTCGACTATCTTGATAACTGAAACGAATAGAAAGAAGGTGAGCTATATGCAACAAATGCAGGACACTCATTTCATAAATAAATAAATAAATAGATCAATAAATGCAAAATACCCAAACACATACAGATTGATCACGTTTGGAAGAGTCACTAATGAATAGGGAATATTTCCTCTGAAATTCTGACTCAAACTCCTGCAGGACAAATAAAGAAACAAAGAATAATTAAAAAAAGAAAAGAAAAAAAAAGGAATTAGAGGTTGAAGCTTTAGATTATTTACCCTATTAAGCTAACTTGGATATGGAAAAATATATGCAACCCATATGATTCAAGCACGTAAGACATAATTCATGTTACTATTAAATATAACAAAACGTAAGCCATGACACCTACAGTTGTGGAGACAGGCAGGTATAGTTGTAGCTTCCCGTAAGGGGCTGAAACATAGAGGACAATCCTCAACTGGCCCTTTCTTGATGGGTTGTTTCTTTTCCTCTGACATTGTATGGATTGTTATCAAAAACCTGCAATCAACAAACTACTTTAGAATTAGTACTCAAATAGAAACATTCATCAACAGAGTCGTAACTTTTAGGACTCGATACAATTGAGAACGAGAAAAATCTTCACTTACACCTCCCACACACGATGTGAAAATAATCAACCAACCACCATGTTTACAACTACCTTACCTAAGAGGTTACTTAGGTGTGTGGGACATGCACATCCCCTCCCCGGGGAGTAAACGGATCGGATTTTCTAAATTTTGAATCCGATAAGGACATAAGAAATTCGAATCTAACCGGGTCCAAAATTTTATTTAAAGGTACAGATCCGAATCCAAATCCGGTAAGTTGTGGTCAAATAAATATCCGATCCAAAATAAATTAATATTATGAATTTTTTTTAAATCTAACTAAAATCAAAATAATATATTTTACAATTTGTTTATAATTACGTGCTAAAATTATCAAAACACTTTCGTCTTTAATATTGATACCCATAAAAATTTTCAAGCAAAATTGTAAAAAATCTATATTTTGGATTCTTATCATATCAGATCCGAACAACAATCATGATTCAATTTTTACATCCGAATCTGATCCAAATAAAAACAATTCAAATCCAAACCCAATTTTTTTTAACGGATCGGATTTTGGAGTGAATCCCTCTAGTTTGGGGTTTTCAACTAGGATCGGTTCTCGTTTCTATCGCCTCTCGACCCCATAGCCAATCACAAGGCCGTAGCCGTCAGGAAAATGGATATGTTATTCCTATGCACATAATATGGGTACAAAGAGCATATTGATGCAAAACCTACAAGGGGTTATTCCTAGTGGATGAATACAATTTTAAGAAACTATAATGTTGGCTTCAAGAAAGTACAAGGGGTTAAATTTTGGCATGATACTTGGTGTGGATATGAATCTTTCAATATAAATTTTCAAGACTTTTTGCCTTATGTGTGAGGAAAGGTGGCATGGTAATGGAGTTTGGTGAATGCATCAATGCAATGAATTGGGAATTTGTTGAATTATCTAGGGGCTTTGAAGGTGGTATGTTGGGAAATCAGAAGGATAAATGGATCCGAAAAGAGGATAAGAGCAATGGTTGTTCAGTGTGTTTGCTCTCTTCTAGATTGACTATGATTCTCATCTTGATTTTCCAGTGAAGTTGGTACAAAAAAGTTGGTATGGAAGAATAATGTGGAGATGAATATTTCAAAATAAAATTTCCTGACTTTTTGCCTTGTGTGTGAGGAAAGGTAGTGTGGTAATGGAGTTTGGTAAGTGCATCAATGATGCAATGAATTGGGAGTTTGTTGAATTATTTAGGGTTTTTGAAGGAGTTACGTTGAGGAAGGATAAATGGATCTAGAAAGAGGATAAGAGCAATGGTTTCTCGGCGTGTTCGCTCTCTTCTAGATTAATCTCATCTTGATTTTCAAGTGAAGTTGGTATGGAGAATGGGGCTCGCCCAAAGTTTCTTTCTTTATGTGAACGGTTGTTTGGAATAAAGTTGAAGTAGCTCATTGAGGTATGTCACTTACTCCTTACTCCTGTGAGAGTTTTCTTGTGAGTGGTAAGTTTGGCTTAGAGATATCTGACAAGAATATTTAGTTTATATTGGGTGATGCCAGCGACTGTTGAGATGTTATTGCACTTGTAGAAGATACCGAATCATATTATCCTTAATGGGAAGATTTAATAGAAGGTGATCCCTTTTGCGGTAAGTTGGGCGGTTTGATTAGAAAGAAATTCCTGAAATTTCCAGAATAAAACTTGTAATTGGGACACAGTAGCTATGGAGATTTTGATTTTATTGGGGGTTGGGTATCTCATCATCCATCTTTTAAGGCCTAAATTGACTTTTTGTATGCTAATCAAAATTCAATGATAGTCTCAAAGGAAACAATAATATGTTATCTTTAAAAAATAATAAGGTTGGTCTTCATATAATAATTAATAAAAAATTATAATTCAATCCTTCAACCAAAACATGTAACATAAAAATTATTACTTACATAACCAACGCGCCATCCCATCATCCCATAGGCTTTCCTCTAAACATGTATGCTTCAATCCATCGCACATGAAGCAACTGCACAAGTAAATACCATTTACAACTTTAAATATAAGCATAATAGACTTCAACAAGACAACTACACAATTAACTACTATTTACAATTTGAGCAAAAGCACTTGAAATTTGAAAACACGCATGGAAATTCATCCACTAAAAAATACTTATTTTCAAAAGCTTGAAGCTCTAAAGAAATGTTAAAGCCTCCAGAATATGGAGAGGCATTAAGAGAGCATACAACGAGCTTTTTAGAAGAAACTTTACGAAGATTTTTTATTCTTTATTACAACATCACCATCACCGTAATTCATATATGTTAGAAGCTAATCACGCAGCTCAGAGCTAATCTACAATAAGGCCACTGGGGCTTACTAACTTTCAGTGTCGTGCAACTTGTTCTTATGCCACATGTTTAGCTTCTAACATCCAACGGTCGAAACTAAATCCAAAATTAGGGGGCTAGTTGTTCTCAACCAAATGTTTATCCCAACTATTACTCTTGCCCCTTTGATTCCTGATTCCTACTCCAAAGCAAAGGATGTCACTCCTTTATAGTCAACCAACCATCATCTCCCTAACATACACAATGATCGTTTGAACTATCCCTCCTCTTTTTCACTATATTTTTAAGCCTTCGTAGATTTTCGGGCTTGAAACGAGGCTTGAAGGTAGAATTTATGAAAGTTTGTTGTAGTTTCTGGTTTTGGGGATTTTTTATTTTGGTTTCTTTAGCTAATATCATAAATGGGTTTAATTTGGTCCATTTTTTAATACCTACTTAGATTGGTTCACCATCCATGGAGACACATCTTCATAGCCGCATAATGTTACATGCATGTGACACTTGACCAGGATGGTGAACTGAAAAAGGACCAATATGTAAACAGGTAATAAAAAAGATACCAAACCCATTAATGGCATTAGCCAAGAGACCAAAATAATTAAAAATTCCCCGTTTAAAATTGGGTGGTCATTGTTAACTCAAGGTTCTTTGATAACTCTCCTTCACAGCTATTTCTGGGATGAAAAAAAATTTGTTGTAAAAAATAGTTATCACAAAACAACATAGATGGTTCATCCAAACTACCCAAGCCATCTGGACACTAAATTTCTAGTAAAAGGAAAATCTGCAACCGACTTAACAAATCTCAGCCCAAATGCTCAACAAAGCAACATTACAATCTAAGACATTAAACGAATATAACTACTTTCTATTATGAGCCGAGAAGCTAACAATCGTGTTATCTAACATAAAGATAGGATATAAGTTTTACCAAGAACTACCAAACATTTAGGAAAACAACACTCAAGTGCAAAAGTAAGTGGTAGAACCGTAGAAAAATTATCAATTTACCGTTTTTAGTAATTCCCTCCAATGTCCATAATAAGCATACCACAATGGATCGTCTCTGTTGAAAAAATGCATCTAACAATCTTACATCATTAGCCTGAAACAAATTAAAAACTTATTTTCATCAATTTTGGAAGGAAAAAAACCATATAATAGTAGTGAAAGAATTGTTCACAAACTTAGTCTAAAATAAAGAAATTAATTCTTAGATCCAAAGTTAGTAAAAAATTTGACACATGAATAAAAGAAGTCATCTTTCTATGGTGAACAAAACGTTGGAGAAAAAAACCTTTTCGCTAGGGTGGATAGTTTTACATGTATATTGCAGATTGAAAATGGATGAAGCATTAGCATCCGAGGATGCATAAACATTGAGCTCATGAGCATTGAGATCCACAGAGGAATTTCCTTTTGCTTTGGGCTTGGTAATAGGTCAAACTTTCGACATGATGCGTGGGTGAGGTATACTCCATTAGAAGCTTATTCCTCAGACTTTGGAGTATGCTTGTGTCCGAAAAAGATAGTGTGGAATTTTTTGGATGGGGATCTACATCTCGATTTGATCTCAATCATCTTCAAGCAGGGAAGTAACAAATTTGTTAACTTTATATTTCTTCTAAGTCTATTTTGGAAGAAGAAGATTATTGCTTTCAGAGTTCGATTTATGAAAAGTTAACCCTAGTCTCAGTCCAATCGTTAAGTCTTCATTTCTGGTTTGGTATAAGACTCTCCCTCCAAACATCAACCTCTTCATGCAACATCAATAAATTAATTGATTTTTAGAGGTAGTTGAATCTAAACCTCATATTATTGTTATCAACTATAAACTTCATGGGGGAATTATCTTAGGATTGAAAATAGGTTGGATATGTAAGAAGGTCTTATACAGCTTTGAAGCTTAGTCAGGTGCAGTCAAGGAAACACTAATCTAAGTGAAAGATAGGATCACCTCTCTGATGCCTTTGATGTGGTTAAAGCTATCAATAGAGGAAGAGATAATCTCTCTTGGCAACTAAATATGATATGAAACGAATATGCCTATCCTCAGTTATTTATTTCTATCAATACTATGATATGGAACGAATATGCCTATTCTCAGTTATTTATTTGTTTCATTCATACTTGGATTGGTATCATCAAACCGGATCCAACCAAAAAGAAAAATTGTTCAATTTGAATTTTGCGGCCAAACAAACCTCTCCTCTGTTGCAACAAGAACAGAGCACTGTTCAAAGAAATCTTCATATAATATAATCCTTTTTTTTTGTGTGTGAGAGAGAGAGGGGGGTGGAGAGGGGGCCATGTCAATTGCTGCAGCTTTTATTTTTATAGTTCTGATTTTTAAATATGTGATGAAATCACATGATTCGAATCTTATCAGTTTTCGTGTAATAAGTATTTACTAAATGACTTTCTTCTTCAATGAAGCATCAAGCAAGACTACATAAGCACAATGATTTGTTTCTATCTTCTATAGTTTATCTTCTATAGTTTATATAGTAATAACGATTTTGAAATTTTGTCGCAGTCGAGGCCATCATCCACTTGCATGTACACTCTCCAATAGCATCAATAAGAGTACGAACGATTGAAAAATTGTCATCATGGCAAAGACTAATTGAAAAATGTAACTTTACGTCTACTACTAGTATGTACAAATATTAAAAATGGCTCACATGGTAGGTTAGTACCTTTCAAATATGTTGGGATTGAACCTGTGGCCTCATTTCTTGTACTCCAACACGTGGATGTTGCAGATTTTGAGCCTTGATAGCTAATATGAAGAGAAAAAAGATCAGTTTCTACGCACCAAATTTTTTTTTCATAATAAATATGGTGACTAGAGTTTCTTCGCAAAAACATTTTACAACATATGACTATGGCCTTGTTAGTTAATCACATATAGCCTAATTTCATTAGGTTACGTAAATTTGTTTATTCTTGTTCAGCAACCAAAAGTATAGCCTAATCCTTGATTTGGGGTCTCAACAATCTTGTATCCAGAGCAAAAACATATTTCTTTGTCATCTGTTAGATTCTTATGTTTGGGAGGGAATCACCATTCTGATTTGAGCCCAACCCCATCTGCCTACCCTCCCCTCCCCTCTAAGCCCACCCCCTCCCCTCGCATCCCAACTCCCTCCACCACTTCAGATCAAGCCTCCTCCACCGCCCTCCACCCTCCACCAAAATCCCCTCTCCAATCCAGGGAGGAAACAAATCTACTGAGAGAAGCGGCACATGGAGGCGGCTAGTGTTTGGGCGATCTAGGGTTTTGCGAGTAGCTCAAATCGATCTTGCTTCTTGGATCAGTCAATAGGATCATGAATTGATGATGATGCAACACGATCTTACTATTGCTTCCCTTACCTCTCGAGGGGGAGACAACATACAAAAGGGAGGCACACAATGGAACCCTAGAGGACCTACAGCTGAGGCCGGAGAAGGAAAACAAATAGAAGATGTAATAACAGTTCAGTGCGAAAGTGACAAGAAGGGCGCATAACCACCAACATTTACCTCGCCATCAAGCGGTGGAATCTCGGTGACCAGTGAAGCCCTTGGAAAGCTTTATTTGGAAAGTCTAACAATTTTGGCCTGCTCGACCCCTCTATCTTTCCATACTCCAAAGATTGATGGAGGAAAATGCATTCTGCCTAGCCAAATTGCATAGGAAGGGGATGCAATTTGGGGTAAACACCTCGTTGGTTACTTCATTGGCTCCAAGCTCCCCTACCACTTAGTGCAGAGTGTTGTTACAGGGAAATGGAATCCAAAAGGCGATGTGCAAGTGACAACAGATGGAGAATGGTTCTTCAAATTCTCTGAAACAAAAAGCCTTCCAGGATGGACCTCTCTATATTTCAGATAAACTTTTGTTATCAGAAGTTGGTCTAAAGAATTTGAGTTAAGTAATGAGCCCATGTCAAAGGTCCTCATTTGGGTTAGATTCTATCGTGTACCTAAACAGTTTTGGACCACAATAGGCATCAGCATGATTGCTAGCAATATAGAAAAATTTCTTTGCATGGATAAAGCCATTGAGGAACACACTTGACTCAACTACGCTAACATCTGTATTGAAGTGGAAGCTTGTAATCCTCTCCTTGACACTCTTGAATTTGGGGTTGAAAATG